>JAVQJD010033420.1:0-32532 GCA_036023655.1 Nannoperca australis | reverse complement strand
TACATACATACATACATACATACATACATACATACATACATACATACATACATACATACATATATACATACATACATACATCTTTCAATGGCAATAAAGCTTCAAAATATAAAAACGTTGAGGTGTCACAATAATGTTCTGTGTGGATATATAGGGAGTCATTTTCTCTAAGTGACTTTAGAGAGTCTCTTTCCACTCAAAACAGTTCTTTCACTGAAGCCTCCACTGTCATTTCAACACTTCACAACCTGTGATCAGTCCTAGACATCAGACGAGGTCCATCGTCAAGTTTTGAACAAGTAAACAATTCTATTTGCTGATATAGCAAGCACCGGTACTCAGAAGCACAACACTACCTC
Source organism: Nannoperca australis (assembly GCA_036023655.1). NCBI lineage: Eukaryota > Metazoa > Chordata > Actinopteri > Centrarchiformes > Percichthyidae > Nannoperca > Nannoperca australis. Next base: position 32,173 of record JAVQJD010033420.1, on the reverse strand, counting down.
TGGATGCCGGTTTGTAAAATGATTCATTAGGACAAAAAATGACTCAGGGGCCTGTCAACTACTTCTAGGATCTGCAAATAACAGGAGGGGGCATGTTTTCGAATGAAACATTTCACTATAAATCCTGGGCAAAAAACAAGATGTTTCAAAACAAAGTTGAAATTTAACATGGAAATTTTCAATAAAAAAAGAAGCTATGTGTCATCACCGACAATTCTTCCCATTTGACTATTACCTTAGCATCTCCATGGGTCAATGACACATGATGATCTCTTCTGCCTCCTTGAAATTGGTAATATATTTTTCTCAAAAAACATACTGTTAACAATATAACAGTACAAAAAATAATAAACACTCTATATTCTGTATATATGCTATTTTTCGCTCACTTGGACTTTAGAAAATTACTTTGGTGTGACTAAATCAACACTGTGGCTCACCACTTTGACACTTATGAGTATGCTGAGGCAGTCCTTGACATCTGGGAGAAGGATCAGTGGCTTCCAGCGATGGTGAGACATCATAACCACACATCCACACAGGCACACACACTATGGGTTCTCACTATAAAAATGTTTGTTTAGTGTTTGTGACCATCATGAAGTCTCTCTCACACCAAGCCAAGACTCTCTTGATGATGTCATCCAGAGAGAAACACAGATGGGTTTCTGGGGAGAGTGTGGAGGAATAAACAACGTGGATCTTTTGGTTCATATCAGCATTAATGAAAATGCTACGCATGCCATTACATGCAACGAAAAGAGACTATAGTTGTTGGGGCCATTTGGTTTCTGTGCTGCTGAGCAAGTTTGATAGCAGAAAGGTTAGCTTAGACACTGCAGTCGTTTCCAGTTACTGGGTTACAAGCTGGGTTGTAAGCTGCAGGCAGGTCTATGCCTAAATGAGTTTGGTTCTAATCAATGCTTAAAATCTAACATGAGAAAACTCTGTTGAGCCTTGTTTTCCTTGGTCTAGTTAGTTTATCCATAATTGAGGGAAAGACATTTTGCATCATAAACAAAACAGAAAAATTCTCTAACAGACATTTTCCAGTTGACACAAGGAGCTGCCTTGAGTTCTGTGTCCCTGAGTGTCTGGACTCCTGATTGCTATGCACGCACATGTCTCAGTGAAAGGTGGCAGAACAAATTGCTATCATTTGAAATTTGTGCATCTGGGTGTGTGTGTGTGTGTGTGTGTGTGTGTGTGACCTTGACATATTGCTAATCCCCTTGAAGGAGAAAGACTTGACCTGATAGCTGCAGGGCCAAAGAGCATGACTGATACTGCATGCACATTTGTGTGTATGTAAGTGCTTTCCCTTACCCCTGTGTATGTCCCTGCAATGCTGTGCATGACTAAATGAGTGTGAACATATGTGTGTGTGTGTGTGTGTGTTTGTCTCACCTGCTTTATAAACTTGAATTAAGCTGCCTGTACCACCCATAACTCAGCTAAAGTGCCCTGCTCCAAAAGACCAACAAATCACCCATAGACTTAATATCTCTGATTGTGTGTTTGACACTTTTACAGCCACAACACTGATTAGCATCCATCCAGCTACAAACTGCGTATTTAGTTAATGCCTTGAAGTGTTAATTCTACAGTTATTAAAACAGCCTGGAGATGCTGGAGAATGAGAAAGACAGAGGCAAATAAGAGAGCAAGATTGACTGAACGAAACAATATGCACATGATGAGCAAAGTGAGAAAAATATAAAAGAGGAGGAGACAATAGGAAAGGGTAAATAAGAAAATGAGTGGGAAGAGGAGATGGAAATGCGGGAGCGAAATGCTGAATTGCTATTGCATGGTGCGGATGAAAAGACACTTTGCTCAGCAAGCTTTAGCTGCCAAGAAGCATTTTAATCACACCAGTAGATCCAAATAGGAGCCGAAAGCGGGGCAGGTCAGGAGGTTGGGTCGATTTGAAGTAAAAGGTTATCGCAAGAGGGGGCTGAGTGTAATCAGATCTGGTTAAGGGAAAAATCACTGTTATAACAAAAAGAGAGAAAGTGAAGGACAGAGGGACAGACAAAGTCAGAAAGAAAATATGTACTATACCGGAAAAAGAAGAGATCTGAAGAGAGAGAGTAAAAGTAAAAGTGAGACAGGATTTCTATCATCTTTCACCCTCCTGATATCTACTGGCCCTTTGAGCCTTCGTAGAGGCACCTTCCATCACCATCCCTCCACCTAACCTCCAAGAGAGGTCTTACGTGTGTGAAATACAATATGTGAAGAAGTTTATCGAATAAAGAAAAGAAAATAGAGATACAAGATAGGTAGCATGTTAGTTTGCTTTTAAAACAGTGTAGAACCTTTTTTAAATTTAGAGTAAATGATTTATGATTAAGTGTAGAAATACTGGGCATGCCTTAAACAGTACAACATATGTAAATCAGACCAGATACAGAATTATTTTAGTTTCTCAGTGCATCTCAAAGCAATTTCAGCAACATGTTATTATATGTAGTGGTAGCAGAAGTAGAGGATTTTTGGTGGCTTGTAGAACTATTCATGGTGTAAATAACATTAATTAATCAGATTGAGGTACAAAAAAACTCAAATAAAAGAAATACATTTTTTCATCTAGATAAAATAGGAAAATTAAGATAAAGTGAAAACAGAGGTGTGTAAGCGTGGACCCACTGTCAATGATGTGGCACTACTTTCTGAGTGCTGGTATTAGGTATTACCTGATGATATTGCTGGCAGGGATACTGTAAATCATAGCGATGCAGACACAAACATTATCTCTCTCTCTCTCTCTCTCTCTCTGACACACACACACACACAAACACACACACACACACAGACATATACGCTCAGTTATACCTTCATACATCAACCAGCTTGTTGAAAAGGTAAGCCACTGAACAATGTGGCCTACAGTGCTTGGTGTGCATTTCTGTGCTGTTGGTTTCTGCATTCACGTGTTTACCTCGGAGAATCTCACAAGCCTGTATATATGTACACTTGCCTGCATCCGTCTCTCAGCATGTATCGGCCCGAACGTAAGCCAAAAACAGCACATTACCTAGCTTTCACTGCACCCCGAGGAGGGCCCATTCCATTCCAGGATGTTATTAGCAGAGCTTAGAAGGATATTTCTGACTGTGTCGCTACCTCTCTGCTGACAGATAGAAAAACATCCTCACCAAAGCAATGCAGAGAGTAGTGATGCTCGGTTCTAAATTCAAATTGTCTTTAAAGCTCACAAGCCAAATTAACAGAGACATATGTTGCTGTATTACCACACACGTGTAAGCATATATTGTGTAAGACTTGACTTCTTCTTCAATCTGTTCTATTAAGATTAAACATCTCACATGAATTTATGAATTAACGTGTGTTAGTCAGTAGGTAAATGAAAAAATGAAGCAACCCAGCCCTACAAAAGTAAAAATGCAAGACATATTTAGAGCCACATAAAATAACTTGACAAAGGTCAACATGATGGATTTCCTTCTGCAGCACGACTAACACCAACCTGGGAAAACAAGATTTTCAGGCTGAGTGTCTGTTAAAGTACTACATATGGGGATGTGTGCAGTTTGTTCTGAGTGTCTGCTGAATGGACTCTATCAAAGCCTCTAGTTGTCCTTTTGAGAGTTCAATCAAGCAGAGCCACACTGTCAGTATAAGCCAGGTAAACCAGGGAGGTGGGGTCGATTTTGTTATTGGTATTTCTTGTTCGCTTGACCTTTCTAACCTGAACACTCAGACAAGTCCCAGTTGTCTTATATGGTTGAATTGACCAGAGCAATGACGCTTGAAAACAACTGTTGTGGGTTCAGTTCTCAGGCCAGTGAAAAGAGCTTTAAAGGAACAACCTGTTCTGTTATATGAGGCTTACGCTGAAAGAACAAACCAGGCGTTTCAACTCCCTTGCTATACAGTTGCTTCAGAGCTGTCAAGCGACCATCACTCACTACAGGATTCAACCTTTTCTTTCCCCTGGTCTGTTGTTGGGATCTAACAACACTAACATGGTTTCCCCATGTGATAACTGTGTATGCAGTGTTACATTGTAACATATTGAGTCTGGTTGGACTCAGTTTGGCCTGTGTTCTTTTGGTTACCTTATAGTCATACTCCCAGTTGTCATATTACATTCTTCACCAGACCATAAGAGGAAGCTACTGATGGTAGATAAAAGTTGTAGACCTGAGGCTCTGCTTGGAAAAGTTCCCCACCATGTAACATTCAGTGTGAAAACAATTTTGAAGGTTCTTCCCAAATACAAGTATTTTGTGTAAGTGTATAGTGTTTCTTCTTAAAATATATAGCTTGTGGCAGTAATGTGCCTTAACACATCAAAAGAAAGCCAAATAGCAGTAAAGTAAAAATCCTTTATTCTCAAAAATCTAAACCTAACCTAGCTTTTTATGCTATTCATGGTCTAGTTTTTTTAGTAATACCCATTCAAAGTTATGTAATTACCTTTCTGTATAGCCTAGTTGTTTTAATCTTTACTCATTTATATCAGCCTCATTGTTCACTCTCCCAACACTGTTTATCAAATAACTGCAAAATGAACACTTTCCTACTGCTGCTTGTTCATGTGACTTTTATTCACTGTCACAGGAAACACAATGCGTTTGAGAAGTTAGCAATGACAGCAGTCATTTGTTAAAAATACATCTACAAAACAAGACAGCAGTCCAGTTTAAAAATCTTTTGTCTATGTGCATGTTTATTTGCAAACTTATATCTTTAAAATTTTGAAGAGGAAAAAAGACTTTGCATTTATATATTGTTATATTGTTTATATATTGCATTTACTAGTTAATTAGCATGAACTCATCCCTACTCTTACACTGTAAGCTTACTTATGTGTAAACAGTACCTTGTCATCTTTACATATCATATGCTTGTGTACTTACATGCAATGCGGACGTGTGCCTTCCGGCTTTTGGTTGTTCCCGCGGAGCTCCAGGCCACACACTGACACCAGTAATCTTCAGGACCAAACAGCTCCTCGACCTGCTGTCGTGTAATTTCTATACTGGCTTCTCTCACGACCAGACCTGCAGAAGAAAGGAAAAGCACTGTTAAATAATTTGCAATTTCAGTTGAGATTTAGATTCAAGCTAAAGAAGATTCCAGCAAAACCGTAAATGAGTCATGAGTTCCAGTTTCTCAGTGAGCCAGATAAAGTAAAAGCAAAAGTGTGTTTAAGCTTCTCTGGTGATATGGCTTTCATGTTAGCTTAAGAAGCAAAAGCCAAAGTGGTGCGCAATAAATATCTTAGCAAGTAAATAGAAGCAGGGGATAATTATAATATCTGCTGCTCTTTAAAAACCCAGGTCATTTCACTGAGTAGATACACTCTGGATTTAATGTAAACTTTGTGAACTTTGTTCCTTTGCACTTCTATCACTTATCTCACTCTGCTCTCCAATTCTCTCTTTTCTCTGGTATTTTGAAAGCAGCTCCATGTGAAGAATAAGTGTGAGGTTTAGCTGCACCCCACTGATAGGACTGCAAGGGAGCAGAGAGAGAGGAGGACTGCAGAGGAAAATAGGAAGTGAAGAGCGAATGATAAACTCAGGATGAACATATGTGAGACATTAAAGGAACAAGTAGAACACAGGTGCACAAGCAGGGGGAAAAAAGAGGCATTAAGAGAAATAGTTGAAAAGTATGACATAAGAAAGGAATAACAAATAAAAAAGAAGTAGTAGGAGGGAACAACTAGGGACTGATGAAATAAAAAAACTAAGTTAAGCTCACAAACTAGAAAGAAAGAGGAGAGGAAAATGAGAGAAACTGTAGACTGGTAGAAGTAATGGAGAGCAACATGACAGCGTCACAGTGAGAGGAAGAGAGAGAATGACAGAAGAGGTGGGAGAGGGCAATGAAATGTGAAACAAAAAGGGAAAGGAGATAAAAATGGGTTTTAGGTAAAAGTATGTGGAGACTGGCAAAATACTATGAGAAAAGATCTTGGCAGTTTATTCCAGGTTCAACAGTGTTACAAAAGACCCAAGCAACAATCTCTATGGGACTCCACAAATCTTACTTGGGCCTATTACTTATGAAGACTCTCAGTAAGTCCTTGCCACTGGAGAAATTGAGAGACAGTTATTGTAAGCATGCCAGCATGAATGCAAAGGGGACCAAGAGGAAGGCAAAAAGCGAAATCCAGTGAGCAGGACTGTGGTGGACCAAAGGCTATTGATGTCTGGCAAGAGAATTAAAAAGAAACCCAAGAGGGCAAAGAGCAAGAAATTTAACAAAAGCTTCAGTGGAAAACAAGATTGATATGAAGGGATAGCAAGATGGAAGCGATGGAAAGTAAAGGGGGAGCTTGGAAGATGTGACAATTCAAATTGCAATTACGGCACAGAGGGCAAAGCAGAAAGTAAGGAAGAAAGTAAAAAGCTTGTGGAAAGTACTGCTGGCACAACAAGAGATAATAGCCCGCAAGGGCAAGAAAGCTATATGGGCAAAGAGCAAAAACCAGCGAGAATACCAAAACTTGAGCAAAGTAGCAAACAAGGGAGATTGTTACGGCTTCACAGCTTAAAATGAAAGCGCAAGGGACACAGCAAGATAGGTAGAGGTTAAGAAAATGGCAGCTAAAGAGGCAATTATAACCAGCAAGCAACCCAAGACTAAGACAACTAGTAGGCAGGCTGTTGCAATGAGCAAAAACCACAGCGTGAGGACAAAAAAGAACAAAAGGGATTGGGAGGAGGTGGAGACAAGTGAGCACGCTACTGCCGAAGTAATGAGGAAAGTAAGGCAATTAAAGTGACCGCTTCAAATGAACCAGACAGCTAGTTATGGCAAACGGACTCAAACAAATGCAAAGAAAGCATATGGGATGGTACATGAATGGGACCATGGGGTATTGGGGACACAGTAAGAGGTCGGGAGCAAGCTTTTGATGAAGACAAATAAAAGGGAAAACATTTGCACATTTAAAGCTTTTGCATCACTGTGTACATGGCTTATTAAGCTTAAGCTCAAAAACTATTAGCAGGACAATATTATTAAATCACTGGAGCAGTTTATTTATATTATTTAGCTGATTAGACAATAGCTGCATTTTACACTTTGCATTGGAATAAACAGAGATGTATTCAAAGCTAAGCATTTGTAGAAAATACAGAATAGATTAAAACCCAGAATCAAATGTATACTCTTCCTATCATAAATAAATGATGACAATAAGAAATATGAAAGTAAGAAAGAACTAAAAGGAGCCTTTTACAGTCTATTTTAGAAATCAAAATCAAAACCACAGATATCAGTCTGCGCTCTTACCTGCTCTTCACTATTTATTACTAAGAGAATTATACTGCAGCACGAGGGACTGGGCTGCACCTCTGGTATTCTGACTGAAAAACTGCAGCTGAAAGAGGATTCTTTCTCCCGGCAGAGCACTGAAGAAGATAAAATATTGTGGCTTTGTGTTGCACTTATGTAGCACACCATAGTAAATATAGTCTAAGCTAAATCAAGTATTTTTTTATTTTTTTACTTTTTTTTTCAGTTTTACAAGTTATTTAGCCTGTGTGGAAGTGGTTCAATTAAAAGTACTGGATCTGACCAAAAAGCTCTAACACAGAGAAAGCATCAGGTTTCCAGAGATTTGTCTAATTTTAAATAGATGTAGATTGGCTTATCTTCAGCATTAATTGTCTAGTTCTTGTGTATAAAGTAAAACAATTTTAACTACATTCTTTCATTTATAATCTACAATTAAATTAGCATCGATGAGATTTACAGATCATCCCTTTATGTATGATCATAAAACTGATTTTGATTGTTGAGGTGATTCACTTTTTGTCAAGGTGAATGAAGTCTGCATTGGATGATACTTTAAAGAGAAAGTTGGAGGATACGTGGGATCACTCACATACAAGAATCAGGGATGTCAGTGGGCGAATAAAGGGTGAACCAGGATGTGTGTTGCAAGTTATTGCGTGCAATGAAAGAGGGAGATATCAGTTGTTGGACAAAAAAGAGCAGGGAGGGTTACAGGGATATGAGAAAACAGAAAGAAAGCAGGAAAACAAAACAAGAACAAGACATATATAGAGTGAAACTGAGAACAACAGGGGGAGCTGAGCTGCTCTCACAGCGGGGGAAATCAATGGCTGTAATGATGAAATGTGTTCAATTTCTCAGAGAGGCTGAATCTGACACTGCTGGCTTAGTGTGGATGGAAGACCAGAATGGCAAAGAAAAGAGGAGTTTTGAAGTGAGTCAACAAACAGTTATGGAAACACTGGAAACAGTTATTCCTTCACCTGATTTTCTTTGTCTAAATGAGACACCCTATTTAGTTAATCAGGAATTAGAGACAACTGGTTAACTCAGCTAGATTTCTTTCTGCAAGAGAAACCTGATTTCTGATGTCATGTCCATGTGTAACTGGGTTTCTAGCGGGGTGTGTGTGTGTGAGGGAAGTTCTGCTGTGAAAGCAGTGCAGAAAGATAAAATGGAACATAATTCCTCTCGGCGATGCATCCCTGTATCCAAACTAGTTGTAGCAGCTGTAGACGTGTATGAATAATAAGAGAAAACTCTCACAATAGAACCTGTTCTCTCACTGCGACGTCAGTCCCAATGCTCCCAAAAAGAAAAAAAGGAAAACCAAAACCAATGCAGGACACCAATTATATATTGGGCTGATATATCACAATAATGTTAGAAGATATTGATGCAACATGAAAACATTTGCCTTTGTAGAGACTGTATTTTTTCTTGTGTTGACAACTTTTAATGAGTTCCACTGTGTTTACATGAAATAAACTATAATTTGATGCTGGAAGGGATGTCAAACATTGAAATATAATGTTTCATCCTACAGCATCTTCTGTGTGTTTTCATGTCCGATGGGAACCAAAAGTAAGTGTGAAAATTCACAAGAGAAAAATAAGTATGCCAAACGGTTGACACCACAAGTTTGCAACAGATCACACATGTATTCCCCTACGTCCTCCAAGAAAACAGATTCCCTTGTTTTCCTTCTGTGTCATGTCAATACAAACATAAATAATAAAAAATAATTAAATTAATAAAAGTAGGAACAGACAGAGAAGATGAGCATAGGTGTCAGTGGATCTGGAGTTGTGCTATTGAAACCAGTAAAGCCCCAGTTGTTTCCATTGTTTGCTAATGCAAAGCTCACAAAGCTAGTGTTGCTGGGCAGAAGGCGAAAGTCCCAGATCACTCAGTGTCTTATTTTGTTTAGATACAGTGCTTAGAGCATTCACATCACTCTGTTATGAGAAGGAAAGCATGGGATTTTAGGTCTCTGTTGCATGACAGTACTTCACATCAACAAAACCGCTACTGTCAGGTGGGGGAGGAGAGGGGAAAGAAGTAGATGAAAAATAGAAGACAAAGTATCAAGACAAGTGGATACTGTCACAAACATTTCTATCAATCACAAAACTGCGCACAACCCCCAAATATTTCTCTTAGTCCTGAAGTGTCAATTCTTATAACAAAGTTTACTTGTCAGCTGGGGAGTAAAAGTACAAAAGTGGGTGAATGTAGTTTGTCAAGTCTGGACTTTTTTTATTTGACAAATGGGAACAGGGAGTACACATGCACACAAAATGAAGATTTGAAGAGATTTAAGAGTACGTGTATATATATATATATAAATATATATATATATATCTGTTTCTAATACTAAACACACTAACTGTGATGAGGAGGATGGTTCAGACAACCTGAATGTTTCTTTGTTGCAGCAAATTTCACCCAGAAAGTAGCTCTGAAAAATGGATAATTACAAAAAGTCTAGATAATAACTGTGCATTTATCATTCATGTTGCTTGCCATCACTCCACTGTCAGCAGAGTTGCCACATTCATTAATCTCTAAAATTAACCAACTCCCTAAACTGTTTTCATACTCAATAGCATTTGACTGCAAAAATAAGACCCAGATTGTTAAAAGACTGTGAACCACTCATAAGAAGTTAATAAATAATTTTTGTTTACAAATGTTATAACTAACAAGAATTATGACGTTTCATCAAAAGCATATAGGCTAGAGTTTTTTAGATTATCAAATCTAGAGAAATGTTGACAAATAATCATAAGCAGCTTTTTAACTGAAGTGATAAGGAATTTGTAAAAGCATGTTTTCTAAAAGAAAGGAAAAAAGAAAAAAAGATTTACACCAGTGTAACAAAAAGCAGACACATACTGAGTCCATTATTTAATCTACACAATGTCAACAAAATGAATGGGTTTGTTATAATTAACTGGATTTGTTCTTAATTAGAAACATTTACAAACACATCTCTGTGTTGCTACATAGGGCATTATGGAAATGTATTTTTTCAACCATCCAATTCATAGTTTTCATAATTTGAGGTTTTAAGGATGATGATGGTTAATACATGTAATTGTTCAACTTTGACAAACAGACTCATGACAAACATTGCAATGGGAACAAAATACTCTGGCAGTTTCATCAATTAGAAGCCAAAGATGTGTTTTCTGCCATTTCCCTATTTCCCTTATCTGTTAAACCCACTCAGTCTGTTCTCTTTTTCATATAGTGTTTCTATGTCTCTCTCTTTCCCCCACTGTGCTTTGACAGAAACACATAGAGGAAGAAAACAAAAGTGTAAAGTCTTGACTTCTTTGAACCAAATGAAGCAGAGCTGGAAAGGAAAGAGCGAGTGTGTCACGACAGACATGAAAACATTGACAGGCGTTTTGAGGCTATATGATTTGGAAAACAAAAGAGATCAGAGAACATGGGGGAAAAAAGCACTCAAAATCTTTGTGGTGTTTAAATGTGATCAGTGACAGGTCAAACAGACGGGCCTTTAGGGAAATGACACAGAGGATACAGAAAAAGTCAACACTGGCTATTATTGTTTCATCAGTGCCACAGAGGGAGCGAGTCTGACAAAAGACAAAGACATGAGGTTAGAAAAGATGCATTTACGGGGTGGACAGAATAATACATCTTTGAAGTGCATACTGTTTCATGTTTGGAAAAACTATTTCGGAGCATTTCAATTAACAGCTTATAATTGTTTTACCTCCTGTATGTAAATGGATAAGATACATCAAGAGAATTAGGTCTCAGTTTTCGCAAACATCTGTCCTGTTGAAGTATGTGTGAGCAGTTCACTAAATGCACAGTCGCCGACCAACTCCAGGGGTGTTGTTCAGTAAGTGACCCGGCACCATAACCTCCCTGTGGAGGAGCTACAAGTGAAAACAATTTCCCTACAGGGATTAACTCAGCCTTTGTAGCTTCACTACAAACCTTCTACAGTGAGTGTTGCTACCATACCACAGTCACCACGTTTAAAAACCAGCTAATGTGATGAATGCCAAAGAAAATTCGATGAAATGCTAATGGTTAAAATCAAGCTAAATGCCAAATATATTTCACCTAGAGGCAGTGATCAGAAGAAAGCATGGATTATATGGGTGTGAGGCATTTTTTCATATTTGCGTAAAAAGTAAGTCAGTTAAATATATCTGCTGGAAATATACAGCACTGAGAACATCATCAGTCTTTTTCATTTAACTGACGAGTGAGCAGACGTACTGAGCCCTGAGTCCACAGCATCTCAGCTCTGCTACAGGTCTGCACTGTGCTGGTGTTTAAAGCTTATGGAATTGTTTTGTACTTTTACACTTGAACTTTCCCAGTCAAGTGAAGGGAGATGAGTGCTTTGACGCAGGTGCTCGGTCAGCCATTTTTTTTATTAGTTTGCAAAAAAAAACTCAATTTTACCTTCAAATTCATGGCATATTAGTCCTGCATACGATAGTCTAGAACTGGACAGCTTTGTGCTATGAATTTAGACATCCACCTGAAGTAGATCTGAGCTATAGACAAAGTATATTTTCTTGAAATTACCTACAGATCTAATTACAGTTAAACACCTATGGGGGATCGCTCTCCACCACCATTATCAAATCACCAAATCAGGGAAAATCTGTAGCTACTATCTACTATTGAGACATATTATTATGTAAAATAGATTACAGTATGCTAGCTCAGTATTAATCAAACTTAACAGTAATGGCTTATGTTGCATAAATATGCACAGCCAAAATAACAGTTAGACAGCTAAGTCATTCAGGCCTGCATTTTTAAATCTATTTCGCGTCCAGTGCTCAATATCTGATGACATGGCATGTTCCATTGCCTGAAAGTAAACTTTGACTGCTTGCATTAATATTATAAGAATAGAAAGTTAAAGGTGGAGACAAAACAACAACACTGAGAGAGTACCATGACAACAGGATGAGAGGCATTGAGAGGAAGGGAGAGAGCAAGGGTTAACTGAGTTTTTCGCCTACAGAGGGAATTCAACCAGGACATGGACAGAACAGAGTCACCGGACTGCGACCAACTGAACACTCACAACGCATTCAGTAGACTATGTGTGTACAAGTACGTGCGTGTATTAATGTCTCACACTTTGACATTGATTGAGCATCCCCCTCCTGGTCCATGTTTGAATACTTCTTCTGTGTGTCTGTGTGTGTATGTCTACAGTTCCAGTCAAAGGTTTGGACACACTTTCCTATTCAAGTAAATGGGGAAGTGAACTGGTACTGTATATGTGAATTGAGCGTGCACATTTGTGTTCTCCAGTAACTCTAAAGAGGCAGTGAACCAGGACATTCCAGGACACGAGAGAAAGTCTACTTCAAACAAACACACACACAAACAGTCTCACAAACATTAACATAAGCATCCACAGATACACACACACACACACACACACACAAAGCACACACACGGACACCACACAAACACAATCAGCCAATAAACACAGTTGTATATACGTACAAAATCGATACAGACACCAACACACAGCTGTCTTGCATATCAGGAGTCACTGGCAGAGAAGCCAATTGACCTCCTTTATAAATATTGATGGTTGTTAATAATTGATATTGAACAATCTCAGTATAAAAGAGGGAGAGACATAGAAAGAGACAGAGAAAGAGAGCAACAGAGATGGGACAAGGAAAGAGCCAAAGGAAAGAAGGTAGAGGAAAATGGGAGTCATGCCAGAAAAAGTGGGAGGAGGAAGAGAATGGAGGAGAGACGAAGGAAAAGACGAGAAGAAATCAATACAAGTGAGATGGCAGCAAAGGAGGGAAAGAGGTCACAAATCACCCAAGCCAATACTGTGTATGCCAATAATGTATGTGTGTGTGGATGTGAAGTCACAGGTCAGTGCTAGCAGACTAATAACCATTCACACTTTGGCTAATGGAGACGAAGTAAGCAACCTAGTATACAATGCGTCATTAGCACACTTAAAGGGTAATGGAGATATACTGAGGTCAGATGTATGTTGCTTAAGCAAACACTGGAAATGCCCTTCACAATAAGTAACGCAATCTAAACAAATTATGCTGGTTTTCACCTTAAGTCCCATTAATCCAGATGGAGATATGGTAAGCATGTTTTAGCAATTGTCACTGTTAATAATTTTGTAATGTTCCTTTCCCTCTTCAGCTGAGGTGCAGGAAGGAGCCGCCTGGCGTGGAGACCCCGATGGCAGGTCAAGTTAGCTATGTTTGTCAAGGATACTGTGACAGTCAGTGGAGCTGCTTAGGGAATCAAGCCGGTTTCCTCCAGTTGGAGCCTGACCTCAGTAACCCCTAGGCCATCCTGCTGCCCCTCCACACACCCTCACCCTCACCCATGCCTGTGACCTTCACCTGGCTTAACCACCATACAGATGAAATCACAGAGTGACTACATCCCAAGTAATTTATTGAGCTGTCTTGAAGGTCCTATATAGCTACACTTTGTATCCATTATACAGGAAACAAGATGATTATAACACCTTATAAGGGGTACATTTATAAAAAATAAAAATAAACAGTTTTGCAATTATTTGTTTGAATGCAAACGTCTCAGTGTACAGGCAGCAGGAGATGCCTGGTTCTCCAGCGGAAGGTGTTCCGTGTGTTTGCTCACTTTGTAAAATGCAATTGTAATGTCACCTTGACATGAACATTTCATTACTGTCTATTAATCTATGATATGCTACATGGACTGTGTTTGAAATAATTAGAACAAGTTACGTGTTTGTATTAATTCAATCAAGACTTTCCATTTAAAGTGAAAGCCCTACATCTTCTACACTTTGACTCTAAATTACAAGCAAAAGATGTCTTTAATGGCAGACGTGTTGAGTTGTTGCAGCAGGAAAAGCACTGGTGGAACAGATAACATGGTTTCTAGTTCCTGTAAGTGTCTCACTAATCCTTTCTGGTGAGCCAGCATGCGCAATACAAGGAGACAGGGAGCACATGAAATAGAGCCATTGCTAATGTTATTAATTACACCTGTGCATTTCCTGCTTGTTAAAACGTGTCAAAATGTCTGCCATGAGAAAGTTCTATTGTGATACCTTATGAACAATTGCAGTCATTATGTGCTATGACTTTTGTAATGCTGTATGATGACATTGTGATGCATTTTCTACGCATGCTGATGCATTATAAGCTTCATAGAAAGTCCTAGGGTTTAGTTTGTTTCCTTTTGTTTTCACCCTTCCTTCACATTGTTGCTTTCCAACCTTCTTTAATTCATCTTTGCTATCAGGCAATAACTCATTCAGTTTCCTTTTCCACCATATGACAAGAAGAAAAACTATATTTCCATTATTCTGTTTGACAAGAACAACCTTATACATGTATTATGGTGCAAGGCATCACACACACAAAAGCTGTTTGGCACAAACAAACTTCAGGCTTTCATTTCTGTTCTAACGTTTGTATGTGCGTTTTTACGTTTGTTGTTTTTTTTTATCTTGAACCCCAGATCAAACAAACGCTGTGTTTCAGCCCTTAAGCTGACTTTTCTTTAGCTGCAAAAAAAGTGTGAGAAACACAGGGAGAAAGAGAGAATGGGAGTGAGCAAGACAGAGAAAGAAAACACCACAGCAGGATTCATATCATCTTTCTCCTCAGTGTGACTCCCTGATATCTGTTGGCCTTTCCAGCCCTCTCAAAGGTACCCTCTATCAGCATCCCTCCGTCATCCCCTACTTCTTTCCCCTGCTTCCTCAAGCTCAGGGTTTATCTGCTTCTGCTCTCTCCAATTTCAGTCAGTGGAAATTAGAGTGGAGCACAACACAGCATGAAGCAGAGAAAGGAAGAGAAAGAGAAAAGGAAAAAAGAAAGCTAGAGAATGGGACGACAAGTAAGAGAGAAGACACAGACAATAAAAGCAGTATGGGGGCCATAGCCTCTAGCTAGCTCAGGATATTAATATTTGATTTCTGTGTCTGTTGTGCACTGCATGACATATCAGTTTAACTCAGAAAAGCACATCAAGATAGACACTGACACTGCACCATTTGCCTGTTACAAAATATATGTAAATAAAAAAAGTTTAAAAAAAAAATGAAAATGAAAATTCAAAAAGTAAGTTCAGACAAACCTCAACAGCTCTTGACATTGCATAATGCTCCCATTATATTTATTTATTCATTATATATTTAAATGTACATCTGTATGAATTGGTGTGATTAAGAAATTCAAGTGTTCTGGAGCGGTGCAAAGTAGCAAGAAGCCTATCCATTTTTAAGTGACATTATGATGGCTTTGTACAATGTAAATTAAGCATAACTTTAAATATATCATAAGCAGTCCAAACATTTAAAACCAAATCAATGTTTTAACAAGGACTGTGGGTTACTTCAACAGGCAGGCACTCTAAAGTGAAAAGAAATGGAACAAAAAGAGATATCATTGGTTAATGTGAATGCAAGACATCCATCAAATCTAATGTCAGGAATAAATTGGACATGTTGTTCAAAATTCACTGATTTTCTCTTACTGAGTGGTCCTGATCCTTGAAATACCTCATGGTGTCTATCACATACAGCAGGAGAGCATAAATTCACGGGTTGTTAATTGAACAGAATTTCCTCTCAATAACGCAGTGTGGAATCCAGCAGCTAGCAAATGAACGGCTGTTGGGAGACTAATAAATGACTAGCAGCTGTGCATGATGTTAGTAATGAACACTGAGAGAAGAAAAGTAAAAAGAGAGAATGGAAGGAAGACAATGGATGCCTATTGTAGATACATATACTGTACATCTGTCCGTTTAACCTGGGTAACCTCAGATTATGGCCTGGTAAAATGTATGAGTTACATTCATATCAAACAAGCTACTTTGGCACGTAAACATTTCTCACATCTCACTTCTGGAGAACCAAAAAAGGCTGTAAAAGAAAGATGTACAAATGATGGTAGACCAAGACCTGATTGAACAATAGAGATGATTAGATGTCACCTTCCTATCTTTCTAGATGAAAGGTGAAAAACCTCCTCAGTGCAAACTTTTTAGGAGATAAAGGACAAAGATAAGCGATGAGTTAAAAGACAAAAGATGAACGAGAAAAAGTAGGTTAAAAATGACACAGAATAGAGACAAAAAAAAACAAACACAAAGAGAAAATGCTGAAGAAAAAACAAAACAAGAAAGAGCAATGATTAAATATTCAGAAAGATGTAGGACTGGGAGAAACCAGGCGGAGAGATGAAAAAGAGATAAAACTATTCAAAAGAAACATGTTTGGGAAATCAAAAACAAGTTATACAGAGTTGAAGACGATGAACAAGGGTTAGAAGTGCAGTGTACTGTAGTGTTATATGAAACCCACCCTCCAACAGAAACTACGCTATCTTTATCTCTTCTATTAAAACAATTCTTTACCACCGTGTGCATCTCTGTGTGTGTGTTTCTATATTTGTACCTGTTGTTTCACTTCTCTCATGTTTACTTCTTGCAGGTTTTGTTGTATTTATTCTCCTCTTCCTTGACTATTCAGGTGTGACAGCTGAATCAGGGGAAACATCAAACTGTACTGCTCAGTTGCTTCTGTCTCCATCTTGGGTTTAGCACTGTGGCAAACCCACTCAGCAGCCAGGACACCAAAGAACTCTCACACACACACACACACACACACACACACACACACACATATACACAGCACAGTGTTTGGCTCCAGGGTCTGCTTTGTATTACAAGGGGAAATCTTCAGTGGGCAAGTCGATGCGTCAACTTGAGTTGAGACTGAATCAAAAAATTCTGCCTCTTTACAATTGCAATGCAATATACACACAGAGCGAGCACATAAAATATGTACTACATATTTTGCTCACCTGCCTCAAGGAAAAAAGAACCCCACAGCAATTTACCCACCAACGTGCTGATTTGTGCTACTGTTGACCCCACTGAGTATTTCATTCAGCAGGAACAGTATATCAGGAGTTTTCAAACTGTTTTCAGCCTGTGTTTAATCACTTGCTCTGGGGACTCAGGCTCATTAACAAGCAGGTGGAGACCCATAAGCTGAGCTCATGTCAACCTTAAGTCTAAGAAACCAGGTTGTGTACATCTTTGTCTTCCTGCCAAAGCAACAGCATGATTCATCATTACCTAGCCAACAGAGTAATACCATGTGCTGTCAAGTGACAAGTGTGGAACGTTGGCTGCAGTCCAGTACATCACTGTGGATCCTATTAAACTGTCCTGTGAACATCCGAGTACAGCAGTGGTAGTGGGACAGCTGCATACACACATCTGACATGTGACCCAGCTTTCTGTACAAATAACTAAACATCTGAATAATAGGTTTAACCTGGTTGCTTATAGTGCACCAATGAGACAACCTGGGAAAAACGTTGGCCACATTTCGTGCATTTTGACAATTTTATATCACACAGAGGGAAATATCATCAGAGTCAGGCACATAAGAAATATGCAGGCAGAGAGGTCACATTTTATGAGGGTAAAAGGGGACTCTGTTGTTAAAATACATATTAGAAGCATGTATATTGTGATCTGGGTTCACTGATTGCATCTAATTGATTATTGATTTTTTTGTGTTGTGTTGTGTTGGATGGATGTTGGATTACCAAGTGCTATCAGCCATGCACTCCTGCTACATTCTCACCCCCCCCCCAAACATTTATTTTACTCTGAGTTGAACAGTGACAAAAAAAAAAATGACAGTGACAAAAATTATCCAAAAACTTTTTCTACTTTGTGTGAACTGACATACAACTGCACTTAACATGTCGCAGGTTTCTTTTACCATCACCGTTTTCTGTCAAAAATGTCCTGACTTAAACAAAAAAACAGCCCCTGTACTGAATACCTTTTCTGCATGGCAGTTTTCATTTAAAGCCGTTTTCTACCCATTGTTTTACAGTATGATCTGATCCATCCACCTTCTATTGCACATCAAGTCCATTTCTGGTTAGATGTGTGTATATGTTTGTGAGTGTGTGCGCGTGCTAGACTTCACTCACCTGAGTTTTCGTCCACCCTCTCTTCCACGGTGTGGTCTTTCTGATGGACCCACTCACTGTTGCACTTGAAGTAAATCTGCGTGGCAGGCGTTGCTTTGCAGTAGAGATTGACAGGTTTATTCTTGACAATGTAGCCTTCCTCCGGTTCAAACAGGAAGTGAGGTAAGGGCTCCGGAGGGTCGGAGGGGAAGGTTTCCGGGAGTTCGCTCAGACTCAGGAAATCATCATCATCTCTCACTACGGGAGGAGGAAAAGAGAAAGGTTAAAATGATGACAGTAAGTGGAGATTGTCTTTTACCGATTCCCAGCTCCATCAGTCTTTGTTTTATCGACTCGCTTTGAGGACTAACAGGTTCAGGTTGGCTCAGGGAGGAAATGTTGAATTCTGTCAATCGTTAATTATCGTTCTTTGATTCACACCAGTGAGCAGCATTGTCCCCTGAACTGTCGATACAAGTCAATGTCGCTCTCATTTGATCACTAATAACTGTCGT
Source organism: Nannoperca australis (assembly GCA_036023655.1). Taxonomy (NCBI): domain Eukaryota; kingdom Metazoa; phylum Chordata; class Actinopteri; order Centrarchiformes; family Percichthyidae; genus Nannoperca; species Nannoperca australis. The sequence goes on along the minus strand of JAVQJD010033420.1, from coordinate 13,371 downwards.
GTCTCAAGGTGGTGACCTGGACAGAGTACAATTTTCTTCCACTGAGCCATAAAATGCACCTTTAATCAGCACCTGATTGTCGTGTCCATTTGTGGAAACCCTCTGGCTAACAAAGTAATTTATAGCACGAGATTCTGATTTCTTCTTCTGCATAAATACATAAATATCTCTGCAAATCTACACAAAGAAGGGTGTTATGTGTAACCATAGGTTGCAGAGGCTCACAGAGGAGCCCACGCATTGTGAGGACGTGCAAGTCATTTACATGAGCCAATTCCCCCGTGGGAGTCAGATACATTAATCACCAACAAACGGAAATTCTGAAATGTATACCCTCCAACATTTTACAGCACAACTATTTAGAAAAACACATATTCGCCTCATGTGTGAGATTAAACCTGTACAGAGTCTCTGCTAACAGTCTGTTAGCAATCTAGTTAGCTTGGTCAAAAATGTTACAAAAGATGTATTTGTACATGTATTTGTGTATTTGAGGAGGGTTGCTATTGGTCAAAGCACAAATTTGTGTGTGAAAGCTGCACTAATTGAATTTAGTTTGTGATAGTTTTGCTGTAAAATTGCATTGTTTCAAATGCTGGTGTGATAAGGCCTTAAAACTCAGAAGACAGAACCTTAAAACATGAAGTGAAAACTCCTTTTTCCATTCTAATTTAATTCAACTTGAACTTTTTAAATAACATTGTCTGCAAATGATGATATAGAGGACAGTGGAGAATGAACATAGCAGGAAAAGCATTGTCAGACAGACAGGCTGGAGAAAATAACTGAACAGACGACCAACCCTGAGGGCACCAAGAACTTTATCTTCCTCTTCCTCCATCCTGCTCTCTTTCCTCCACTGTCTTTTCAGTCTGTTCAACCTTCACACCCACCTGTGGCCTCAATCAAAGGGACCCCAAGAATGTTTTCTCACCAGGTTGCCAAGGTCACCAAAAAACAATGTGTTACAAGAGCAGGTGGGAGGGAGAGGAAGAGGCCTTTCTTTCTTTCGCTCCAATAGACACACAAACAATGCACATATTAAACGTTCATGCACACACACACATGCGCATTTTCTCCTAACTTGTAATTTCCCTCCACTCTATCATCATCCAGTTTCATTAAGACTGTCTAGACCTTTTCTGTGTGTGTGTGTGTGTGTGTGTGTGTGTATGTGCTTCTCTGTTTGTGGTTGCCTCACCTGGAGAGCTGTGACTCATGGGAAAATGTTAGCACAGAGATCCCTAATGTCATTGCTACAGTCACACATAAACACTCCTACAAATGCACACAATCTACAAAAGAGCGACACCATAACTGTGCATTTATATCCCTGTGCGCACATAAACACATCCATACATTCCTCTACCCTAAATGTGTGTGTAGTCGTGGTCCTTATCTTGGAGAGTAGCAGTGTGCTGTGGGCCAGAAGCTAAAAGCAGCTTAGGTAAAACAACAAGACACAAATAGGAGAAAAATGAGTAGGCAGCGTCCCCACTTTGATGTCACGAAGTTGACATTTTCTTTCTTAGCTCTGTAATTAGTTCTCTGGGAGTATGAAAATTGGTAGACATTTTCACAGCATAATTTCATTATCTGTGGGAAATTTTCTCCCACACTTGGTTATTTATCCAGAGTCATTTTCACCCTATTTCTCCATCAGACTCTTTCTCACTTGCTGCACTGCCTCCTCTTTCACTATGACTATTCTTCTTGTGACTTTATGTTTCTCCACCACTCTGCTTCACACCCTCCTACCCCTCCACACTTTCCACTTTGCCCCAACACCCATTCTCACCCTCATCTGTCATGCAGAGAGCTGGGGGGGTTCATTGCTCTGGAGCGACAGCTATAAAATATTGATTGGCACAAGAAACATGATAGCCAGAGAAAAGGGTGAGCGGAATGGAGAAAAGAGGAGGAATGGAGAGGAAATTTCCCATGAATAAAAGCTTTGTCTCAGAAATGACTACTATTTTCTCTCTCTTCTGCACCATGCTTGCTTCTCTCTCCTCTCCCCGCTTCACACTATTCCTGTCTTCGTAAACCTTCGCCTTTTCCGCTTGTGTCTCTTCCTCTTTACCCCCAGTGCTCTCTTCTGATCTCCTGACAGAGTGAATTACTGATCCTAACAGCCCAGCTCATAAACGTCTTGCCTGAATGCTGTCATCAATAATGGATGGCTGTAGCAGAACAATGTCCAGGTTCGATTTACGGTATGTAGTAAATATGTACTGAAGGCAAAAAACACATTTATTCCTCGCGCCTGCAGGCCTGCCTACTTCAGAAAACCTACAAACCCAACCTATGTGCAGCCTAGGTGCAGCCATATAGGGTCAAAAGAAGAAGAATGTGGGTTTGTTTATGTGTCTGTGTGTATGTGTGTGTGTTAGGAGCTTGTGTTCTTGGTAAGTGGTCTATGATGTGTATCGGTGCAGTAGCCGTGGAAATCATGAGATCATACTTCTTAACATCTTATCAGCTAGTTAGAATCAGCAGCAGCTGCAAAAACATACACTTTAAAAACCAGTACCCCTTAACCCTTAATCCTCTCCTGCAACCACTATCAACAACACACACACACACCCATGAACAACTAAAAGAACAAAGCTTGAACGATCCCTATCTATCTCAGACACTTCATGTGCTGCCAAATTACACAAGTCGCACATATGAACCCATCAAAATAAAACACACACACCCACACAAACACAAAGGCCCAAAAACATTTGTGTACACTAAAACAGAAAGGGAAACACATGGGCTCACATATTCCGCCTTGTCTTGCTATCTCTCTTCCTCTCTGAGTCTCTTTCACACACACACACACACATTGTTTCACGAACACAGGAAAATACAAATTTACATTCTTGGCGCTCACATTACCAAGAGCTCCTGCCCAGAGAATGACTGCCCACAATCATCCCTCAAAACACATACAGACATACACACTTTTCCTCTTTAGTATAAACACATTTGATTTAAAAAGGCTTATTAGAATCTTGAAAAGGTTTAGGGTGTTTAGGGCCATTGAGGGAGCGGTGGAAAAAGAGAGAGTGAGCGAGGGATGATGGGACAGCAGAGAGCTAGTATATCATTGCTCTGGAATTAGATATATGATGCCACCCATTTCCCAAACACACATAGACACTCACACACACACACACACAATATGCAACACAGAAAAACACGCGAACAGAAGCATGTTTTTCATCAGCAGCACTTCAGTGTTTTTCTCATTCCATGAATACTATGAACTGCTTTCTTCTTCTCTCTCTCTCCATCACTTTCATAATTTGAGACATTATTGCTTCAAGAAAATAACAAATGGATTTTATAATTCCCTCTTTTAAAACCTTTCTTTCACCCCTTCACTTCAACATGCTATTGGGGATTCAGTGCTCAACCTTTTGTGTTTACTCTTCCACTATTAAATTATTCATGTTTTGAAACAATAGCTATACATGTGGGTATGGTTTTGTTTACCCAGTTTCGCCTCAAGATACCTGTACTCCATGGTTGTTGAGCAGGGAGTAAAAACCTTCCCATTTATGAAGGAATTTAGAGTATTATTGTTAGCAATATGATGTAAAATTCTCTACCTCTAGGAATGTCTTTGTGGGGAAATAACGGTTACTGGGATGAGCCATTTCAATCCATTCAAATAATAACGTTTGCGTTTTTTCAGGCCTGGTAATTCTTTCAGCAGCATATGCTATTGTATTTTTACAAATCCTGTTTTACTCGAGTGGGTTGGGGGTTTTTTCTGTGTTGTGAGCACAAAAAGAAGAAATCAAATCACTCTTTAGTGACTTCCATTCATTGTTGATTATGTGAAGGCATTCAGGAACTGTTTACATATGCACACAAAACACAAAAAAATATTAGTTCCAGTAATCACACTTTAAATCTCCCCATCTTTTTTTTCCTCCTTCCTTTCATGTTTTGCAGTTTGTATTTTTTCTCTCTTCATTATCTAGCGTTGTTTTCAGATAAGTGGTTCAGATGAGGGTGATAAAGAAAGGGCCAGCAAAGTTATGCTGGTTCACAAACATGATATAATATACACTGCCAGTATGCAGGTGTGTGTGTGTGTGTGTGTGTGAGTGAGAGAGAGAGAGAGAGAGAGAGAGAGAGAGAGTGTGTGTGTGTGTATTCCTTGGAGTCAAATCTGTTTATAAAGAAGATATCATGAGTGGGGGTTAAGTCAGTTGAACTACTTGACAAAGCATGCCAGGGAATTATACACTATGTTCCTTTTGAAACAAGACACCAGGCGACCACACATCATCTGCACCCATTTGAAATTTTATCAGGGTCTTCTCCTCAATTGGCATTTTAATAAAAGCCATATTATTCAAGACATGCAAGGTGAGAAAACTTAATCACTCTATTACCTTTGTCCAAAGGGATCATGGTATTTACATATATTAGTAGTAAAAGCTTCAACAAAAAAAAGCTGCTAAAAAAATTTGGCACAAACAAACGATTAAACTGAATTGAATGATTCTAAGGTCATTTTAGACCCTGTAGTTGTATTGAACTGCATTATATTGCATTGTATCTCACATTTGCTTACATTATTTTGCTGTAGGGTTTTTAGATTGAATCCAATCCAAAAGAACATCTGCATTATTTTTTATGGGAGAGGAGTTCCTCAAAGACTGGGTAGCTAACCATGACAGAAATAACCCTGGGAAGATACAATATAGCATGCACAGCACACTCTTGTCATAGCCAATTACATATTCAGCAGGCTTTCAGGGCTATACTAGGCAACTCATAATAGCAGAAAGCATTTGAAAGCTAGAGCATCTTAATATGGGAGCAGACAGTGACAGCTGGTTGTCGTCCTCAGACTTTCATTGTGTGTGACATATAAGGCCCCAACTATGCCTGAAACTGGATTTACGACCCTGTCTGCAGAGGGGTGACTCCTTAAGGCCACAGCTGGCCTCAGTTAAGAAAGAAGCAAACTTGAGCATTGTAGAATGTTAAAAGAATAAATCTACGGTATCCTGGTGGTCTAATGGTTAAGACACATACCTTCTACTTATATGCAGTATTAGGAAAAACTCATGCTCCCTAGTAAGAGTATATTTGCATATAAGAAAATAAAGGATGTTTTTATATTGTTATTAAATGATTAAAGAAAAAAGATAACAAAAAACAGAAAGAGCAAGAAAGACAGAGAAGGAAAAACTTTTTGTGACCTTTTTGACTCCTCAAAGTCCTTTTTGAGTCCTCTCCTAAAATTTTTATTGATTCTTACAATATTCTCCATTTTGCATGTGTTAGAGGCATAACTGTTTGTTAAAATGTATTCATATTTTGACATTGTGAGGTAATGCCCAGTTAATTCACCGTCTGAATAATTACATTAGAGCCACATACACCAACAGGTGCACACATGATTGATCCACTTACGGTATATGAACAAAAACTTAATGAACACACACACACACACGCCCGCACACAAACACAGAATCGGTGTCTGTAATGTGCATATTTTATTTATTCCCAAATTATAATTCTGAAAGCTGCATTGCCTCTAGTTATCAGGTCAGAGCAAAGACAAAGTGCATATTAGTGTGTGTTTGTGTGGGTGTGGAAGAAGGGCTGTCAATGTGCATGCATTTTTAAACAGGCATACTGATGGTCCATGCAATGGTATATGTTTATGTTTTTGTGTGTGCATGTGTATTTAGGCAGATGTGCATTTTGTACATGTGATGTGTGCGTCAATATTCAGGAGGTGAGTATTTAATGTTCAGCCTTCTGGAGGCTATAGAGAGGTCAGTATCAGTCTATAATTGCTTTAGTCAATAGCTACAGTCTCTGATCACTTATCACTTTGTGTGTGTGCTTGCAAGAATGTGTATTTCCTCAAGTAGTTCCTGTTGTAATGACCTCTTTTTGGTTGATACTGGTCTATGTTATGCCTTATACGTAGGTCTAACAGCATCTGAACAATCTGAAAGTTGAAATTCCTAAACTTATTTCAATATTTATTTAGTACGCTTTTTTAAAGTTTTTAGCTGTGCTAGCGGCATAGCTGTAGGGATGCTCAGCCCTGCCACTCTGGTCCAGACTGAAATATCTTAACAACTACTGGATGGATTACCATATAATATTTACAGACATCTGTGATCCCCAGGGGGAAAAGTTCACTGACTTTGATGATCCCCTGACTTTTCCCAAACAACTCCTTTCAGAGGTCTTTGCTACAAATGACCAATTAAGTATACTATTTAGATGTCAGAAAATTCTCATAACAGGAAAACCCATCAATGAGGCTGAAAAAAGGCAATTTAACCAATCAGAAGAATATCTCTGAATTGTTTTATGAGATCTCAAAGCCTCAGATGAAACAGGAGTAATTAAAGTATAGAGGGGAGGAGGGAATAAAAAACTTTTTTGTAAAGAAAAAGAAAAAATATTTCTTTACTGCACTTGACTTGAGGCATAAACACCATCTCTGACGCTGCTTGGTTGAGAGTCAGACTGAGAAACTTACAAGCAGACTCAGTTGGACATACATCACACATACAATTAGGCACAGTCGGATTTTTAAGCAAGGACACAGCACATGAGCAGCTGATGAGTGGGTGTTCGCAGGTAGGCAGTGTGAGAGCGTTCAGTTGCTATTTTTTTATGACTGTGTGTCTGCCAAACATTATACACAGTACCTACATTATTGTACAGCTTCAGTCTCTTCCTCTTTCATTTTATTTCCTCTTCTTCTCTCCCTTTTTTCTTTCTCTTAGTCTCTCCCCTTAAGCATGTTTCCTTGCTTCAAGCATCTTTCTGAGTGTGATCTGATTTGGGAGGAGACAATATTATTCTCCATATGAAGAACTGGGGAGCACGTATGCCTCGTTTGTCCTGAAATAGCTCTTAAGCCAGTGCGCATCTCCAGTTTCTGTGGTGCGAGTCAGCTTAGGTGTACTGATACACAGCACAGGATGGTGCACAGAATGGTTTAATATCCAATGCCTCTCTTTCAAGGCTGAGCACCAAGGAATGAGGCTTTGGTTACAGTTTTTTGTATGTCTTTCACATGACTCTGTGAGTGGGCGGAACCCTAAATGTCACACTATCAAGCCACTGCGATCACGGTGAAGCCAGATGAGAACCAATCTGTTTCAGTCCTCAGCTATGCTGTGGGTTTCAATTCCACCTCCTCCTCCTGAACTAGGTCACTGGTGTGAGAAACAGTAATGGCGGGCAAGTCTCTTCTCGTGCATTCCCTCAAATCCTCTCCTCTTCCTCTCTTCATTCGCGATAGGTTAAAACCAGGCTACACTGAACTCAAGAATGAAGAAATGTGTCATGTTGTAATTCTCCACAACCATCCCAAATTCACAACCTAATACTTATGTGCGTCTTTTGATTGCAGTTTACAAATCATCACAAGCTGTCTAATCACGGGGTATGTCTGAAATATAGCAGTAACAACATAATAAAGAAGAAATGCATTCAGGCATTTAGAAAAACAGATAAGGAAACAGGTCACCCCATGAACAGTCAGAGAAGAATAATTATAGTCATTTCAACAATCAGAAGAGTTATGAGCTCTGTAATGCACAGGGCTCGCTTTGAAACACAGAAATGTATGCACACTACACACATCCATATGCAGATGGGATATCTCATTCATATGCATAGTCTTATGTAAGCTTGTGGGGGTACAAACTTGTGCAAGTTGCTGTGTAATGTTATCTTCCAGATGGATTCTGCCTCCCTTATCCCAGGCCTGAGGGAAAAGCAAGGCTTCGCTTTCATTCATGTTCTACTATCACAGCTCAGCATCGCTATTAATACAAGCAGCCAGTGCAGGGCAGTGCATTAGAATATCAAAACATTGGCCGGGGAAGGACTTCTATTTTCAGGGAGATAGGATAATGTTTTACTGGGTGGCTGACAACTGATAGTATGGCTGGCTGGTTGTGTGCATGTCTGTGCTCTATGATCCACATCTCCCTGTCCACCTGGCTCTCTCTGTGTCCATTGTGTGTGTCTGCATTTTTCCACCTGTCAGTATCTATCTGTGCAGGTCTGTCTTTATGATTACTTTTCTTCTATCTGACCAAAATGTCTCTTTGCTCCTTTTATGTTGGCCTGTGATGTCTTTCCTGAAAACCTGTTTATAAACCTGTTTACTGTGCACCTTTCTCTTCTTTTTTCTGTTTTTTCTTTTTGCTTTGCAGGAATGACATACAGTAGATTTCGCTATCCTTTTCTCTTCGGTCACTTCCCCAGGGGAACCTTTCACTTCGACCCCTAGTCACCCGGCCACTTTGTGCAAGACTAGGTCTCGTTTTCCTGTTGGCTTTTCTTCACTTTATTCTTGTGTTCATCTGATACATTTGTGTATCCATATTTTCCATCCTCCCTTTACACTATCACATAACTCCTCATCTCTATTGCTTCCTATTGCTCCTCATGTTTCAAAACATCATGCTGAGCCCAGTTTTGTAGATTATGTATTTGGTGAAAAATAACTGGTACACACGCACGTGTATGTGTATATATACATACATACATAAATACATACATACATGCATACACACACACACAAGCAAGCAAGCATACAATAAAATAATAAAGATTGCCTTAACTCAAATGATAAAAAACAGCTTATAGGCTTATTTCATTTGAAGGTTTTCCCATATTTTGGCTATTTTATTCAGAGCTGAAGATAAAATTGGATCAGACATTTCACTGCTCATGGCTTTCTCCATCTGGAGGCTCACTGTCTCTCTCTCGCCTTCTTATCCCTGCTCTCTACCGTCCCTCCCTTACAGCCTGATTCCTTCCCACCACACCACTCGCCAAACTCTCCTTCTCCCCTGCTGTCTTCCTGTCCTCTTCGCCTCCTTCTGAGTCTTCCCTCCATCCTTTCCCCACTTTTCTTTCTCTGGCATCTTCTCACACTCTCATCTTCAATCCCCATTTTGCCTTCCCAGCTTCACTCTTTTCCAGCACTTTGCATCCCTGCTTTGCTCTCTGGCATGTTTTCACTCACTGCCCCCCCAACCTCTTCCTCTCTCCTCCACTTCTTCATCTCCAACTCTTTTTTCTACTACCTTACTCACTCTCTACATCCTTCCCTCCCCCATCCCTCCCTCCTTAGGTCACTATAAATAGAGCCTCAAGGGGGATTCATAATGGACTTCTGCCTCTGACCTTATTACAGACACATTACTGACCATACTTCACTCTCTTGTGTTCTTCTTTCTCTCTCTCTCTCTCTTTCTCTCTCCATCACATGCATACACAGTATACCACTTCTCCTATCTCTCCTTTATCTCAATAATGCGTACACCCTCTCTACTCAAAATTACAGTGTTGCATTCTTCCTTGAAACCAGCAGTGTTGGTTGCAAACTAATGAGCTAGCTCACACCTAGTGTTACCTATTGGTTTTAATGATAAATGCTAGCAGTGCTAGCATGCCATTTTTGAATACTGAGTGCCAAACATGGGTGTGAAGAAAGAAAATACTGTCCAAAATGTCAAGTTATTCCTTTGACACCATCTACGTTATTTTGTCCCTTTTTCTGTCTGATCCTCTGCTGCCAGAGTCCTAATTAACTTTTATCTCTCTCTATCTCTCTGTGCTTGAGCTTGTGGGAACTGGAGCAGTGGTTACTGAGCAGGGGTGCAACAATCTCAAGAGTGAGGCTGTGTGTGTGTGTGTGTGTGTGAGAGAGAGAGAGAGAGAGAGAGAGAGAGAGAGAGAGAGAGAGAGAGAGAGCGCTAGGGGACAGAAGGAGAGAAAGAGCCTTATTTCATTTTCAGCCTTATTTTGGTCAAATCCAAAGCTTTTTTAAATGACACAATGGGCTTTGAATAGGTTTCATCTGCCTTTGGGGCGAAAAACATTCCCAACCCATAAGAGGCTGAATCACTGATAAATTCAAGTGACATAAAAATCAAAGTGGGCCTAAATGAAACCTGTCACGGGGGTTTCACACTAGAAGTCTCCGCCTGAGCTCAATGGGACCTGAGGGTAATGACATATTTGGGCCAGGTTCAGAACTAATACATAAATATTACTTTGACACATTAAATGTTACAATTAAGTATCATTTTCAGAAATTAAATTACAATAATACATTGATTGCAGTGTTATTTTCCCCCATGACTCATTTCATTTTACACATATTTACTTCTGTGAAGTCGAAGAAGCCAACAGGTCATGACTTGCCAGCTAGTTAACTTTGAATGTGTTCTGGATGGATAGTCACAGAGAATATAAAGATTAAAAGAGGGAACATTTGTTTGTTTGGGAACCTTCATTAGAGGATTTAGCCAGGTAATGAAGATTTGGAGAACATTTCTGAATAAAAAGCACTAAGCTACTCAGACCAATAGAAAAAATATTGTTAGCTATTGTGCAATAAATTGGTTTAGATCAGGCAGTCTCGAAACTTCCGTTTTGCATTTCACAAAGCAGAATTTAACATATATGTTTTAAAAAAATGTAATTAAAAACTACATGAGTGATATAACAAATATGGTATACATCATTCTACTGGTTTCATATGGACAGAAGTTTCATACATGATTCATCACATGAGCTGTGTTGACTGCATGTTTGTTATTCATAGCGAGCACTTTTGCATGAACATTAAAAATTAATTTCTTACAAACAGTTAAGTCTAAGATGGTTTCAACGTTAACCTCAACATGCCCTCTTCGTGTCCTTGGTGCTATAAACAGTACTTGTAAGCATAAACATGCAGTTCCTCGCTCAGCAGCAGGGAAAGTGTACAGTAAGTGGAAGTGTCCTAGTTGCTCACTCGCACTTAAATTAAACACAGGCTTAATTCATAGGCTCCCTCAGAGAAATCCATGGACTCATGTTGGTGCGGATAAACATGCAGGCTAAAGGAGTGCCTGAGATGCTCTGTTGTGTCATTGGTTTGTTGACTAGCGGTTGACAGCTAACCATTTTGACATGTGGCCCAGATTCAACCCAATGATGCTGGTGAGCACACGAACAATGGTGAGGCTTGAAGGCATGGGTATACAGTTCAAAGCTGTGAGAGACTTCACAAGCTCAAATGGCAACAGGCAGAAAGACTACAAAATGTTAAAGGGGCAAGTGGAATAATGAGTAACTTCTGCCAGTAAAGTCTTTCCATCTTAAAGAGATATTCTAACTTCATTCTGAAATATTTCCTCTTTTTTCTTCCATAAGCACTTGGGGCAGCAGAGTGGTGTCATGAGGGAGGGGTGAGGGCATCCTTAAAAAGAATAACAGCTGAAGCCCTTTGGCTCCATGTTTTCACACTCCTCAGTGAGACAGTGATCTCCAGCTCAAACAGGGCTGTTCTGAGGCAGAAGCTTTTTGTGATTTCTCTTTGGACCTGAAAAAGATCACAAGATAATATTTCAGTGGCAAAAGGTTTAACTCAATAATTATGGAGAAACTAAAAAGCTTTGACAGGGAAATATTAATAAAAAGAACATCCAACAAAGCACTAATAAAACAATAAAGTTCTTTTTAACTTGTTTCAACCTCAAGATAGTGAGGAAGCAGTTAAATGAGACCTAATTTCTCTCTCCTAATTAATCTATAATAAACAGCTAAAAGCACTCCTACTGTTTTTATCACAAAAGTGGCCGCAGTTAAATCAAAAGGTCATGACTTCAGATGCTGAAAGGTAAGAATATCAGTACATCACTGATCACTGAGTTAAATCTTAGGTGATTCAATTTTCAGATTAATTTCCATTTCAGGCTATATCAAAACAATTTAATTCCAGTTAACACAGAGTCACTGTGCAGTTAATTGTGTATTTACAAATTTCATATTAGCTGGACAGATAATAGATCACAAATATATGCAGCAAAGTCTGAAGTTCAGACTCTGTTCATATGGAAAGGAGTTAACTGTATGCATCATTAACTTTTACTTGGCTAGTTTGGGGACTAGATTCTTAACATCCCAGTTATAGTGCTGAGGGACACTTTGCATTTGAAACACATGGTCGTACATAAACAGGAAGGTTAAGAGTTCAAATGTGGAAACAGTAAAGCGGATTTCATTTCTTAAACATGTCCTACAGGACAAATGATCCGTCAATAAAACAAGGACATGGGAACAACAAGATCAAGTTCAAATATAAAAAAGTGCACTGCTTGTTGCTTGTTGCATACATATAAAGGCCATAAGAAAGTACAGAAACGCCAGGACAGGCCACGGCTGAGAAAGCCAAAGGTTAGAAGTTGAAATCCTTAAGTAACTGAGTCACTTTGTTTATATGTGGATGGATACGTTGATAGGCTGGAAGTTGAAGTTGCCTCTGGGCTAACGGTGCTGCATGACTGGATCTTTTCATTGAGGCCCCCACACAAAGAGGTGCAGTGAACAGAGGAAATAACAAGAGGTTAGTTAGTTAACTGGGGTCACAAGGTCAAAGGTGATGAGGCTTTTAAGTGTGTGTGTGTGTGTGTGTGTGTGTATTTGTGTGCACTTGTCTGTGTGTGTAGGTAAGTGAGTTATGTTAAGTCTGCACGAGTGTGTGTGTGTGTGTGTGTGTAAGTAAGTGATTGAGCCATAAAGAAGATGTGCTGTATGATGAAAGAGCCTCTGTGCAGGTGGACCCTGAGGTCAGAAGTTGAAATGTTGAGGAGGTTTAACGAAGAAAATCCAATGCATGACTAAATCTGTTTGCAGTAGGTTTCCCTGTCAGAGAGCTGATGAATGGGTTTTGAGTGTTTCAGGCTTGTAAGCTCAAAGGTAATGGACTACAGCTGGGTGAGCCAAAACTATTGTTTTCAGAGTGCAGGCATGTGGAAATTATATGCTTGTAGATGGTGTACGTTTTAACCAATGTTAACAAATCAATCATACGTCTTATGTGTTAAAATGTTATGAAATTGTATTATTAGTGGTAATAGCAGCAGACAGAAATATAATGAAGTTAAATAACAGGTGCATTCAAAAATGTATAATCCAAATCTTTTGAAAATCTTAATTGTAGCTTAGGACATGTTATTGTATTAGAAGTTGTGTAAGTGCTTCATTGCAAGTTGTGTTATAGGCACTCTGTTTCAACAGTTATACCTGCACTTGGAAAGGTAGTTACAATTGGTGAATTTGACATTGCCCTGCATTTTGACTTTAGTTTTCAGGGCAAGTCAAAAGTGTTTATTACTTTGTTACGTGCCACGACATGGTCGGCACGTATGTTTCTTGTCTCCTGTCTTTTTTCTCCCTCGGTCCTAAATCCAGGGCATAATCGTGGTGATGCCATACACCTGGGTGAGTGGATGCGCCAGCTCATTGGCTCAATCGGAGTGCAGCTGGTGGCCGACGCCCAGGAGCCCTGTTAAAAAGGACTCGGCAGAGGAGAAG
>JAVQJD010033416.1:0-21961 GCA_036023655.1 Nannoperca australis | reverse complement strand
TCACTCACTCACTCACTCACTCACTCACTCACTCACTCACTCACTCACTCACTCACTCACTCACTCACTCACTCACTCACTCACTCACTCACTCTCTCACTCACTCACTCACTCTCTCTCACACACACACACACACACACACAAAATGTGAGACAAAAGATCTCGGGCCAGTGATTTTCAATCTGTTCATTCCTTCTTACCTTTTTTCCTTCACAGAAAACATTCCAGAGAAGTGGACCCCAGAGGTCAAACACTTCTGTCCCAACGTTCCCGTCATCCTAGTAGGAAACAAGAAAGACCTGCGCAACGATGAGCACACGCGCCGAGAGCTGGCCAAGATGAAGCAGGTACATTGTGACCAATTACGTTTAGGTTTATTAAGGACACTCAGACACTGTTTTGGTAGATTAATTCATTAGACATTAAATTGTGATGCCAACCAACTACAATAAGCAATAATGTGGGTGTATTTCATGCATATAGCACAATTTATATATTTTCACAATATATTATTGGCGACGGAGGCACAGAAGTTAGTAAAATGTGTAAATATTGCAGCTTTCACTGCCATTTCTAGAAGAAGTTGGCTTTATTAGTTTGTATTTTCTAGACTAGAATATTCAGGGGTATCAATCAACGTGTTCCTAAACAAACAAAACTCTTTCTCTTTATCCAATAGGAGCCAGTGAAGTCAGAGGAGGGCCGGGACATGGCCGGCCGGATTGCAGCATTCGGTTACATGGAGTGCTCCGCCAAGACCCAGGACGGCGTGCGGGAGGTGTTCGAGATGGCCACCAGGGCGGCTCTGCAGGCCCGCCGTGGAAAGAAGAGCAATAAATGTGTGCTGCTTTAAAATGGCTGACATATTTGGACAGTTTTCACCCTGGGCTACTGTACCTGGGGCTAGGGCTCGGGAGGGATTACTAAATGGGAGAGGGAGGGGCGGGAAGAAAAGAGTGCAGTAAATGATGACTACCGCTGTAAAATGGCTGTTTTGTTGGACTGAATTTACCCTGGGACTTGGATTTGGGAAGCTTTTATGGAAAGGGACGGGTCGGTCGGTGGATGGATGGATGGGGGAGGAGGGAGCACAGTAAATGACTACCACTGTAAACCATTGGTCACTTTTACCTGTGGGTTTACCGTCAAGGTGGGAAATTTTGTCTTTTCAACAAGCCACATACACTGATAACGATTATTAGGCTGACTGGTAAAACGGATACGTTTTCTGGTAAATTATGGGATGTGACTGTGACAATTGGGGGGGGTGGGTTTAGTTTCCTGCCTGGGTGACTTGACAGCTGGATGGGAGAAAACACACAGCACAGAAAATGAGTACAACTGTAAACAGGCACCAGTGTACTATTTATCCCCAGGTTTTTCATACCTGGGATTGGGGGCTAGGGTGGTGTGGAGTCTGGACAGGTGAAGGGGGTGGGAAGAACGACGCGCAGTACGCGGGTGCAACCGCGATGACACTGTATCCACCAAACCAAAGCAAAACCTGTAGTTTTCGTAGTTTTGCACGTTCAGCTTACTCGTTACATGCTGTAGTTACCTGGGCAGGTTATTGAAACAGCCCCCTGAAGTAGACAAATCGCCAGTAAACTGTATTAATCAAGTACTCCTCAAAATGGGGCTTTAAACAGGTTTGCGGTTCATTAGCGAGCAGTTCAAGAACAAAAAGATATAAATAATTCTGTTGTAAAATAGGGCATTTAGAAAAGTTAGTTTGGGAGGGTTGTTGTATCCACAGTGTTGTGGTCATGTGCTGTCAGGTGCTCGGTTCGTATGTGTCGTATTATCGGAGAGGCACGGAGCTAAATGCTCACATGTGCAGCTCGGTGCCGTTTAGTCTGTCACAGTGGCTAATCCTGTGCTTATGAGGCCTACTCTTTCTGAGGTCTGTTACAGCCACCTAATGGCGAAGGCTCTATCGTTGGCAGGTAAACTGCAGCATGTGCGCAGTTGCAATTGACCGAACATTGCCCTCTAGGTATCTTACCACAGCAGTGTTGAAGAGGGCAGTGTAAAGTTTACTTCACTTCGAGTGGAGCAGCATTGTGAAGCCCTCGAGTGTCATTCGGACATTTTCAATCCATCCACATGCAGGTGACTCTTTACTGAGGTTGGTTTGTCTACTCACTCACTTGAAGGTTCTTTTTAAAATTTAAAAAAGGTTCTTTTGGACGGACTCTGTAGAAATGGCAGGTGACTCGTGGGCCCACTTGAGAACATAAGGTAGTACAACCTGAGTGAACTCTGCCATGGCTCAGCTCCCATCCCTTCCTTTTCCACGTAGCTGACTGCTGGTGCTCATCTTCCCCTGGTTTTAGACCAGGACAAAGAACATGGAGAGGAGAGTATCGTGTTTACACGCACACCACTGATCTCTGTATTTGGGATGAACGACTATGGATTACATTTGTGTAGGCACGTATAAAGGTCAAATGTACAAAAACTTAAAGTAGTTCATGTTTGAGGAAGAAAAAAAAATGGTGCCTGGGATAAATCATGTTATCAACCACATACATGTCTGCCTTGTACTAGCTAACTGTTAGTACCTGCCATCTGCTTTAACAGTTAAACTTAAAAAAAACGAAAGACACATGACATGACCTTTTTGTCCAGAATGAGAGTGCATGAAAATGCCAAAATTGTCAGTATGGGCAGCCGCATAGGTTTGAGGCTAAAACATGGAAGTCTACATCACTAACTGTTGACAACGTGTGGGTATCTTTTTACGGTGTTTTCAACTCCGAAAATGATATAGTCACATTTGGGATTTACAGCCACCAGCCTTTCCTGACTCTTCTGTGTGTTTTTACTGCCAGATTCAGGTTCTCTTGACAGCGTCTTACCCTCCTGTTCTTCTTCCTGGCCTACAGGGAGGAGCCTGTTCCAGAAACTTGTTGTTTTTAGACTTTTTATTTCCTGCTTTTTTTATGTTATATGTTGTCTATCAGTATTTAAAGTAGGAGGTGGAAGACTAGGGGACTGCTTATGTGTTGTTGCTTTAGTCTATTCTTCTTTTGCGCTTTACCTGGATTTTTCAGATGATTTACAATTGGTTGCAACGACCCGTCAATCAGACCTGCCAAATGCTGTTATTAGGCAGTCAGGAGAAAGGCTGGCCTCTCGGCTGCCTGTCTAGAGCATCTCTAGGACCACGTGAAGGCGGCTCTTTTTCGGTTTTGTTTGTTTCGATCATCAACTTAGCTGAAAAGACAAAGTAAAAAAAACAAAAACAAAAAAACAATGCAAGTCTTATGTACAAATCATTTTTATTTCTATTTCTTTTTATTTTATTTTTAAATCCTAATTTTGGATGCTGACGCAGTGACGTAAACCGGAACAGGAAAACCAAGCTGTATGCAAAGTCTGTAAATATGAAATGTGGGTTAGTTCCTACTAGACTATACACACACACAGGACTGGAAACTGTATTTGTAAACTAGCTTTGGTTTGTGTAATAAATTACTTTCTACAACACCCAGGTCCTGTTTATTGTGGAGTTATTGGAGAACAGACTGAGATCCTATATTAATAATCAATCATTAGGTAATGAGTGTTGTGCACACCAACACGATTCACTATTGCCCTGTCCAACTTGCACAAACATTAGCCACGCTTAATTTGCATACAATTATCATGCATCAACAATCATTCGTGACAGCTGTTTAATTTTGACTGAGATTATCTCAGTCAAAATCAAACGGGGGATAATTATTAGTTTGTGAATTATGAGCTTCCACTTATTTGTTACTAATCATTTAATAATGTGATTGGCAATGATTATCTGAGCATTACTGTATGGAAGGTGTGTTTGTTTTGTTGGACAACTATTAAAGTCATCATTATCTACTATACTGTAAAGTCTTCCATTCTGAGTTATTCAGGAACAACTCATTAATGACTTATTAATTATCAGGTCCTTCCTGAGTCGTTCCTCATTCATTCCATAGTAACTACTCTCATGTCTGTGTACCGTATTTTAACGTTTTACCTTTAATTTGTATCTGCTGGTATTGAGCTCTGCAAAAAAACATGCACGGAAAACTCAATCAGTTCAGTAAAGCTGCACATTATTATTATTTTAAACAATGAAATGAGAGTTTTCTTAGGTATGCATTAGCCAGAAGATGTAATTATCTCTGACAATGAAAATGTGCCAACAATCGTCACTAAAGCAAGACTAACATTTAAAAAAAGGCAAACTAAAAGTCCTAAGCAATAAAACAAACTTGTATTAATGTCAGTACACTCAGGGGTTTCCTACTACTGTCTTACTTGGTCTAGTATGACCAGCAGCTAATGTTAGCAAACGTTAGCTAGATATTGCTGTGTAACTGACAATTCTGAGTCAGTTTCCTGACTCTATGACTCTTGTCGACTTGTGCTACTGTTACTTTATATTTTTGTGTGCCACAATTCAACATTACAATAGTCTTCACAAAATGAAAATGAGCTAAACACACCTTACCTCTGCAAGAATGTATAAAAAAACGTCTTGCTGTAATTGCAGCTTCTGAAGTCTTGCTGTAAAGGCAGAGAAATGTATTCTCACGCGCCTGACTTCAAGCACCACAGATTGCATTTCTTTTGAAACCCAGGTAAAATACAGGTCATTAGGGTGATTGCTTGTCTAGGAGCCACAAGCAAGACCACACCGCTCAGCGATGTGCCAGCAGCCTTACTCTGAGGCCTGTGCTGCAGTGAGAACACACCGTGTGGGCTGTGGAGGTGAGGCAGTTTCAGCCTGCGTGGGATGATGCTGGATGTTGTGGAGTAATGTCGAGAAGCTGCCAGCATGCGTGGAGAGCGTGGAGCTGCTCTGCAACCGACAATAAAAGACAGAAGTTGTGTAAGGCGGTGTGGAGGAGTGAAAACCCAGGAATAAAATGGGTAAATGTGGAGCAGGATGGAGCTCGCAAGCAACATGCACCACAGCAACCTTTTCATTTAGAAGCATACACATACATCAGGGTTTCTAATGAGAATGGCGTAAAGACACGTGGAGTCACATTTTTACCACTGACCAAATGGTTGCAAAAATCTCTTCATGTCTGATTCTGTTGTGAGCTACACATCACTTGAATTTGCACACTGAAATCATCATTTATTGACACTATCAGAGCAATAAATGTACAGAGGCAACTGTCATACTTTTGGTGCCACTATTAGCGTGGAGGACAAGAAGACACAATAATAGAAATTGAGAACAAAAAAAAAGCCTTTAGTGCTTTCATCACCCACTTGTATTGCAGCACTGACTTAAAAGCGCCTTACACTGCTGTTATCCACGTTGCTGCTGCACTCTTGTCACACACAAAAAGCAGATGCTAGGCTACATATTAGCTTCGTCTCCTGCAGGTAATGGCCCACAGACTGCAATACAATGTGCAGCCACGTTGGCCAATGCAAACGTCACTTTTTGAACTAAACACTTAAACATAGTAGGCGACTTGTAGGAGCTACAGTGGTTCGGTTCAATCACTGCTATTCTAGTTGTGTGGGACAGCATTTAAAGATATTACAATGAATTTCGCTGTCATATTATGGTATGGTAATTATAATGGTAACGCATCTGCCCGCAGCAACTTCGATGCTCTGCTAGGGGAAATGACTCTCTAGATAAAACATTCAGAACGAAACCAGAGTTAAACAGGAAGTGTGTCACTGCCTACTCCACCCAAAACCGGTGGCTGGGCATCACGTAAAGCTGGTGCAACACTCAGAGGAATGAGCTGGAGTGAGGCTACTGGGGGGGACGAGACTCTCTTTCTCTCTCTCTCTCTGTGTGTATCACTCGCCCACACACGCCCTGCTACTCCAGCCTTGACTGCCAGAGAGGAGTAGCGCGCAACACGGCTCAACCGTCGGCTTTATATACCGGCCTATTTTTAGCCCGTTGCGAGCCCAACTTTATTTAACCAATATGAGCGCATCACCCGCCAGGCTTATCCAATGGGATGAGAGGGAGATGAAGGAAACTGGCAAATGGGAGGTAACGAGAACAGAGAAGGGGCGGGTCACACGAGGGCCTATCGTGTGCGGCGAAACGGGCGGCGAGCGAGGGAGGCAGCGGCGAGGAAAAGGAGAAAGACCTCTCACTCTGCCGCTTTTCCAATGTCCCACAAACGTTTCAGCAAGAGTCTTGGCAATTGTCGAGCTAACCGTTCCACTAGCCCCAGCGAGGCAGTGCATTTTCTCATAGAGGGTTGATGTTATGGTAGACTGTCCATATTGATAAATCTACATGTTCTGGCTAGCAAAAATTAAGCATGTTGTAATTTTAATGAGGTTAAAATTACAGTCATTTTGTTAGCATTCAACGGCAACAAATTGTATACTCTGACAAAGCCAAGCTGTAGTCATTCTCCCTAGTCTTAGTCTAATTGAAGGGACTGAAGTAGCATAAGCAAGCTAAAGCAAGCTCACTTAAGTTTTTAATGTACCAAGTCACTAAAAAGGGAAATGACATTCTAACTGAAGACCCGCCTTGATGACAGATTGCATTTTCATTTTCATTTTGACACTAAAAGAGAGTGTTGCATTAATCTTCCAAACCCACATATTTGTTGGCTGCATCCCTCAGAAGAGGTGGTCCACCTGAAATGAGACATGCTTGCAAGAACACCACCAGCTCCGTACACTTCCAAATACTAAGCTCCACTGTGTAGATCTATATGATCCCAGGCATTAAGTGTCAGATAAACACATGATCGACCAGGTAATGACATATAGTTGCACAGGTGTTAGCTCAACACCCAGTGAGCTGAGTTAAAAGAAGACTTCTGCCCATAAATTAATAATCACTAAGTAGGCTTTCGCACATTCCAGAAATCATTTGTTTGCTAGTCAAATATCTGAACGCTTTTCGACTTTATAGAAAGTTTTAACACAAGATTGAAACGTTTTCGATTAGTAATTTATGAGGGGAAAAAATCAAAAATCCACAGATCCACTGTGCTGAGAGTGATGCCCGTTTTAAGTGCTGTGTTACTCATCTTCTCAATAGACGATCGTCGGTGATGACTTTGAACTTGTCGGGCTGGCCGCTCTTCCCCCGTCTGCGGGTGTATTTCTTTGTTATGACTTCGTAGTGAGGCCGTGACAAGGATTGCCCCGTGATTGTGAGTCATCCACAGACTCACCTAGCTCTTCCGTTGTTTCCCCAAGTTTTATTTTTAGGCCGTGTTCACCGAAACGCTACGCCCAGGGAGCCATTAAGTGTCAGTTTCTCTCTTGTGACAAGAGTGTAGCCTAGATAATATGGAAGGCCATGACACGTTTAACTTTAAAAAAAAAAAAAAGAAAAAAAAAAAGTAGGCGTACTGGCTCACGTTTGCGACAGTTGACCGCAGAAATCACGCGTTACGTCTCAACTACCTTGCTTTACTCAGCCACTTCTTGTTCTTATTGTGCCGTAGTTCGCACACCGTCAGCCGCGCCCCCGCTCAAAAGGTTCCAACGCATCACGACGGGAGCGCGCAGGACGGTCCAAAAAGACTCCACCCTGTCAGAAACTCCCATCACATCTGCTAACATTTTTACAATCTAAACGACTCTGGGGGTAAAATAAAATACTGAAATCGAATATAACACCAAAGGCATAAATTATACTTGTCTATGGGAATGATAGCTACTACACTATCCAGTATTAACTTGCAATAAATTGAGGTACAGATCATTTCTGTCTTTTAAAACGTGTTTTGAAGAATGTTGGCACAGTTGGCTTTTCTAATTGAAAAGACAACTCTTAATGAAAAAGCGTCTGTGCTGGTGTCCTCGCAATTGAGTAATTGATGTTATAAAATGGGCAATATTATACATCATATATTATATATATGATCAAATGATGATAATATATAAAAATCTGAGTCTCAAGACATCAAAGACAACTTCACATTCAACTGCTGTTATTTTTTATGTAGGCTTGAATATATATTTTATAAATGTCTTAAACATAAAACCACGTTTGTTAATGTGTTTCCCCTCCTAGCCACGGTATACTGAATTTATAGGACTCCCACTGACATCTAGTGGTATAATTCTGTCATTACATCTTACACGTGTTGAATACGGTCAGAATTTAGAAATTCACACTGTTAGTTTCAAAGGTTTGTCGGGAAATGTTACGTTCACTTCTGATTTAGACAAAAAAGGACACATTTACACTGCTGATTCTTATACACGAACCAGTTGTAGTTTGAACAGTTTTAGTCCTGTCTCTGTGTGTTAATGTGTGCTTTTAATTGTGTTTTAAATGTTGCATTATTTATTTATTGTTGAGTCTTGTAAAAGGAACATTTCTGTTACTTTGTGACAGACAATAAAGTTATCTTGTCTTATCTTATCTATCACGTTTACTCTCCGGGAGTCTCGCGGGATTTCGACGTTTCCCAAAATGCGAGATCCCAAACAGGTAAGCGGCGCGAAGACGAAAGATGGCAGCACAGTCCTACCTGTGGGAACGAGTCATAGAGAAAGTTTAGAAAAGACACAAATAGCCACGGACCATAGCCTCATTTTGGTAAGTGTCTTCCGTGTTTTTTGTTTGATTTAAGGTATTTTTTGTTACTCAAATCCCTCACTGTACACTTCTGTCTCACTATGACATTTAAAAAACAGGAAATATTGCAAAGTAGCATTACCTATGTACAGGCTTACAGTTAAACTTTTAGTCTCACAGAGGCCTACCACCTACCCCCCACAATTACTTCTTTTTTCTTTCAGTTCCCCCCCCCCAAGAAATATGTTAATTTACTGTTGTTAGGCTATAGAATGCATACAGCAATATGCTATCACTCTAAGCTCTAATAAAACAAGGCCTGTTTAGTGTAATCTGAAGTCCTTAATATTGTATTTTAAACCGTAAACTTAACAAACAAAACAAGATAACGATGAGTTCTCATTAACTGATGCAATCTCACTCAAACCATTAAAACACTGGGGATGTGCATGAGTTAATGGATGTGTGTGTGTGGGAGAGAGAGAGAGAGAGAGAGAGAGAGAGAGAGAGAGAGAGAGAGAGAGAGAGCAGTAATGATCTCAGCAGCCAGAGCTCACACACTAATTGAGTAATTGATGTCACTTGTCAAAGATAAATCAGAGGCTTTTTGTTCAAGCTAGCAGGGAGGTCATTAGTTGTAATTAACAAGTTGACTGATCAGGTAATATTGGCGAAGGGCTTCCAATTCTCCTGTCTTAATGGTCCTGGTACGTCAGTTCTACGGCGAGAGCTCAAAGTGACAAATACTGAAAGTGACATCTGGAGTTTGTAACTGACAGCCCGATGCTTGATTTATACCTGCCTGTCTTTTTCAACCTCTCCTCCTCAGAGATGTGGTACATCGTACATTGTACTGTCAGATTGTCCTAATGAGCAAAATCTCAACAGGAAAGCAAACACGAACCCTCTTAAAGAACTTTTGTAGATCTTACACTTTATATTTCCTGAACATTTCCAGTTCCCCCATACTGTATTTTGTGGATCTTTTCGTGGGAAAGGGCAGCACATCCTCCATTTTGTACACAAGAGTAATTCATCCTGTTCACAATTAATACAACTTCAACATTTGCAGTTATAAACACAATATCTGGTTGATCTTGCACATGATTGATGTATTTTATGTTTCCAGTTTGTGTAAATAAACCCAGTTCTAACTACACAGTTTGATTGACAGGTGGTCCTGGGATCAGGATTAGGGCCACATTAGAAGCACCGCAGCAATGAGAGGTAAACAGTAAAGACAAATGCTATTTTAATAATGTAATGATGGACATGTTCGTGGAATTGAGCAAAAACTTGTTGTCTTTTGGGGATGATGGAGTTTTTCTGGTGAACAGCACTTTGTCCAGTTATCTCAACAACATAAACATTTAATGTTAATTATTAAAACATGAAGCTTCAGTAGCATCTTGCTCAAGGCCACTCCAGTGTAATCACTGGCAAAGTGTTAGTCAGTCTGTGTAACCACGAGGTGACTTCTCCATCTTCCTCTGTTAAGTAATTCGATAATAATTAACAGGCGTTTGACCAGATTTGCCCTCATTCAATTAAAAGCTGTATGAGGTCGTGTAAACACCAGGTTACAGGACATCTAATCATATAATTAAACTGCTGGGTCATATTTAAAAAAAACTAAATATAGTCTAATTACACAATAGCAAGCAAGTGTGGAGAATAAATCATTTACGAATCAGAAATCCGTGGAGGGAGTATATGCTTGTTCATTTGCACGCAACCTAAATTCATTATTTATCCCAGAGAATGAATAAATTGTCCCCGCTAGCCTGTGATTGAACTTGAGCTGGTGCAAAATCCAGCCCGCGCTGCCGTACCCAAGTGAGCTGCTATCTAATGAAAATAGCGGAGCGAGAAAGGAGGCACTGGCTTTAATGATTGCATTTGGGTTGGGAGTGGAAATGGAGAAACTAATGAGAAAGAGGAAAAAAGACATGCCAAAGACAGACTTTGGTATAGAGAAAGTTTGTTTTAGAATTGATTTTAAGATCTTACTCATTACTTTTCGGCTCCTTAACTCTGATCTGCCTAACGAACTCCATCAGTATCTTATTTATTATCTGTTTCTTTCACTTTCATTGAAAGCCTTTTTTATAATTTCATTTTAATTGGCTAATACGGCTATTACTAATACGTCTGCTTGCGTGCATGTAGGTATGCATGCACAGATTACGTTTCTTATTGCTGCTTTTTTAAACTTTCATTGTAATCATAGTTTTTCTTGGTATTTTATTAGTTACCTTTTTCTTAACCTTACTACCTGATCAAAATGTTTACTATTCACTTAGTTTGTCTTATTGTTTGTGTGCCTCTTTGTAAAGCTCAGAGTAATCACTGGTTTTAAACATGAAAAAGAAAGAAAGTAGGGGAAAGAAAAAGAGTAAGTGCAAAAGGAAAAATAGGGAACGAGAGGAAGTGAGAGACGGAGAAAACGAGAGTGAGAAAAATGGGAATAAAAGATGATTTGTCTCTCTCATTTCCCCTTTTAACCTGGTTTTCCCGGAGCAGTGAATAGGCGTGCGTGCCTGCATTTGTGTGGAATCTAGCTCCCTCCGCCTCCCAGAGAGAGAGAGAGAGAGAGAGAGAGAGAGTCACATGCAGAGAGGAGAAGGGACGAGAGACAGAACAGAAGAGAGCTGTCAAGCTGCGAGGAGGCAGCGGAGAGACGACTTTTTTCTTGGAATACATTTCCCCTCCATCTCTGAAGCCCACAACACACACACACAAAAAATATAAACACACAAACACACAGATGGTAAAGTGCGTGAGTGCTCTCAGAAGGAGCAGTGAATCATTTTCAGGATCTGGACTCACTCAAGCCTGACTCACTTGGACTGTAAGAATGTTTGGATTCAGCATCTTTGTGACTTGAGCTCAAATCGGATTCCAATTGTGTGTGTGTTGTTTTGTTTTTTTACAGTGCAACACTTTGGACTAAGAGTGTGTATCCCTGTGTGTGTGTGAGCGTGTGTTTGGATTCAGCACTTCACCCGAATGCAACATTGAGATTGTGACTGAAACTGTGTTGGCACTTCTTCAGTTGCGTGAATTCGGCAGATTTCAGCTCACACTTGGACTCAGTGTGTTTGTGTGTGTGTGTGTGATGAGGAGGATGTGTTGGCCGGTGACAGCGGTTCTGCTAGCTCACCTCGGGGCCACCGTGACAGGGGCATGGAGAGCATCTCAACCAAGACTGCAGTTCACGCACTCCGGTAAGAGGCACCTTTTCTTTCTTATGTTGTTTTTGTTCACACTGTCATGCGATACCTCTGCCTTTCTGTCCCTCTACCTGTCTCCATCTGCCTGTCTTTCACGCACTGCCTCACTTCCTCCGCCTCTGTAATCACCTGTATCGAATTCTTTTTTGTACAGTGGTCAAGTTTCACCGCCTACCTCACTTTCTCACCTCACCATTAGATCTGTCCAGAAGTGGCACAGTTTGAGTTCTCATTTTGTCTCTCCAACACGGTCGTAATGTAAGAAATAGTTTTATTCCTAAATTTAAAAAGGGTTACTGCACATTACAGTAAGGGCAGTAAAATTAGATTTTATTCCAACTTGGGTCTCATATTCATCATTATCAAACCGCAATAACTGCTGAGATCTGGAAACTCTGAGACATCACTACAACACTTTAACCAGATTATTTAAACCACTTTATTTGTAAGTGAAACAAAGTGAGCGCACCTGAAATGCTGCCAATATTCTCTTATTATACTGGAAAACTGTGTGCGAACACAACTACAGAGAGTAGAGTAGGTCAAAGTTGAACCAGGAAGTCATCATCTGTCATCTGTGGTGGATGTTTACAAAGGACAGTTTAGATAATAATTAGTTTTCTCTTCCAAATAAGTTTGGATAAACTGGGAGTTTGTTTAAACCTGTCTGATCATCTGACTTTTTGTGGCCCTTGCCCCGATGAACTTTTTTTTTTTGTGTGATGTTGTTGTCTTCCCAGAACTTTGGAATTAACTTGGTGAGTACAGTGATACTATATCTGATAAGAATTATTGGAAAAACTATGGTAATAAGACCCAAGTTGTAAAAAACAACTGGAATCCTCCTTTACTTACAGCTTATTTGGCAGATATTCATTGCAGATACAAAACATAATGATAGCAACAAGAATTTAGATAGGACGCCTTTTTATTACCTTTTCACTGTAGGCTATTTCCTGTAGAAATTAAATCTTTTGCCAACATCTTTGAAACAATTTAGCAATTAAGCTTCACACCAAAGACATCCTCCCTGTCATAAACCGACTTCTTGACAGCACAAACCCTCTCAGGATTGGAAGTGTCTGTGTCTGTAAAAAATAATTGTCTGATGGCAGAAATCCCAGATCCAGATCACCACCAAATTAATTCTTTCTTGGCCTGAGGCAGATCGGTGCACCACTGTGAAATCCGTCCAGAGGTTTGCAGGAAAAACCTGCAGACAGGCACAACAAAACCTCCTTGAAAAGGGGACGTGAAAACTTCTTTCAATTAATATATGAAATTCCAGCTGGATATTTAACGCATACTGTGGTGGAGAACGGATTTGTGCATTGGTACGCTGGGTTACTTCATGCAATTGTGAATTGCCACTGTGCAGCACATTGCATGAACACATGTTGAATCAACATGCCGGCGTTGGACAGGAGTCTCTCCCGTTAGCAGGTTTATGCGTGGTTGAATTGTAGTCGACAGGTCCTCTTAAAGGGTGAGGCGGCGTCGCACGCGCGTCTAATAGTTGTTGCCGTTTGTTGTAACCTTGTGGGAGCAGCAGTGGGGCGGGGGTTGGCCTCACTGGAGAATAGAAAGAAGATTTTACGGGCACTGTATTTGAAGCTCCCAGCGATGTCCTGAAGCAGTAAGCTCCGTCAGTCCCCTCCTCCAAATAGGACAGGACCCATGTTGGTTGTTTGATGAGTAATGAGAAAGCAAAGATCTGCATCTTTGGATTAACACATTCAATCTTTTGTTTTCTCTGCCATATTTACAGGGAATCGCCCTCAAATGCTTTTTTTGTGGCATCCAGACCTTTAGTTATGGTGAGATAAACTCATCTCCCTTTAATCGTGTTTACCAGAGACACAGTAGAGTAAGAAACCGACTGATTACACTTTCTTACATAAGCCCAAACACAAAGGATCTGCGAAGTAGCTGTGATAGCTGTCGACCAATCGTGACCTAGAAAGTACAGCGAATCGGAGAAGGGAGACCTTGTTGGATTCTCCCAGGTGGGGACTTAGTCTAATGGTATCTGAATGTTAAAGCGCTGCTGAAGTATCTGCGTGTGTTTGTGTGCGTCTGCTGTGTGCCTGTATGTCCTTGAGTATGCATGTGTGTGGTTGCGTGAGCTTGAATGTGTGTATGGAGAATGTGAAAATGTGTGTGTAGTTTATATTTAAGTAATTTTGAAGAACTGAGCGTGTGAGCGTGTATTTAAATAGAGCTGCTTCAGTTCCAGGATCTCTGCCCACCTCAGTCTTTGTTGTATATTCTGGTGACACAAATCCTCATGTCTCTGAACAGTAGAGGTTTGTGTGTGTTTTTATATCTACAGTGTCCAGTATGCTCGTCTTGGAAAGAAAACAAAGCCAAATGTGTCCTGACGAGTGTAGGGATTGTGTTGGGCTACATGTCCACTATCATGCCTGTGTGTGTGTGTGTGTGTGTGTGTGTGTGTGTGTGTGTGTCTGTGGGGGAGCTCCGTGCTGTGGTAATTTCCCTTCTCATCATCACGGAGGATTTTCTCAGACAGTAGAGTAGATTTCAGCTTCCACTTAAACACTTTGACTTGGCGGTTGTTTGGCACTTCAGAGACACTGTACGTTTAGATTTTCCTTCATCTGTTGAGCTCATAGCTTACAAGTAATTGAAAAACCAGTGTAAGCTAAGTATTTCACCCTGTTTTTGAAAAAAGTGGCTACTATAAAGAGCTGTGAAGGCGAAACCCAACACATCGGTGATTTAACTCGGTATTGAAAAAAAATAAAAAAAAAATCCAACCACTGCTTTTGAAACGTGTTCTAAACCACGCTGGAGAAACCCCGGGAGGTTCTCATCACGTCCCAAGGTCGAGCTACATACTGTACTAATGTAGTGCGTTTACTCTGAATAAAACATACAAAGCTCTGTATATACTACACTCAGTGAGACGTCAGTGAGCAGCCTAAATCCACTTTGTATTTGTTATTGATTGTATTTTTGTCCCAGAATGCAGCGTGCAACAGAAATGGAGGAGCTGCTCACAGCTGGAAAAAATCTGAATTGTGGTGTGAAAGACAGATGGAGGGGAAATGAAACTGTGTTCAATCTTTAGGAAAACATTAGCTTTTTCTTCAAAAGATTCTTTTACTGATTTTACAAGTCCTTTGGCTTCAGATGAGCTTTGTCACCTGACCAATGTCAGATTTGTCTTGCAGACTGGTTGCAGTTACAATAAATGCGGGAGTACCTCTCTAAAGATTCCCTGCAGTTTTAGACTTTTAGCAACAATATAGAGCTTTTTTTTCAGATTGGGTCCCCATTTTGTTTATCTCGTGCACACATAGGACACACGGGCACACTGTGTGTGCACGCAGGTGATGCGATACACAGTATAAACACTACACTATATACACTATCCCAACAGGCGGTAGGCGTGTAACATGCGTGTAACATCTCTGCGATATGCTGAAATGTGTCAGCAAAGGCAGGGAAGGAGAAGAATGCAAGCTGGTAAACATGGATGTAAACAATGCTGGATTTAAAATACAAATAAATCACCTTTGCTAATGTTTTGTCAGGAAGGAAATGCACTCGACACATTTGTAAGACCTCAAAGATACACGCAATGCTTTTTGGTGAGTAACACTGAATGTAAACATAATTGTTTTCAAGAAAACTACATGGGGGCCCCTTTAAGTAACTATATTGTCTGTAAAGTCTGTAAAACCAGCTGCCAGTAATTCACTGTTAGCAGATTGTAACACTGTTGGTTTCAATCTACATTTTCACCGCACCACTCTGCTGTCAGTGACCCCAGATGCGACTCAGACCCACAATCTTTGACTCAGGAGGTCAATGCCTTACCCATTAGGCCAGTCAGGCACCAATTATTGTCGCATACAGTGAGTTCCACTATAAAGCAACAATATTGGGGGCACAAACACTGGCTTTTCATAACACAACAATGGCCCCTGAGGCTAAAGGTCCAGTTACAGAGCCAGCACTAGCTATAAGCTTGATGATAGATGGCAGTTATACCATATATCAGTGTACCACACACACACACACACACGCACAAAAGGTACATTTTTCTTCAAAGCATTCACTGAAACATGTTTATAGGCGCACTGCACACAGGATTACTGGACTTATCCCATTGGACACACTATATTAAAGAACACACATACAGCAAGTGCTGCATAGCTGTGCACACACACACACACACACACACACACACACAAAAGTCATATATAGTTTACAGTTTTGCACACATCCACAGACAAGCAAGTATGTAAACATGCAGAAACACATTTGGGAAGGTCCTATGTACGTGCATAAAGAGACACAGACACACTGGCAACTATCTAAACAGTTGTCACATTCCATCTGCAGCTCAAGCTCCTAGCTGTCACATGTGAATATGAATATAAAGATTCATCATCACAATCTCAGAATAAAACTCCATAAATGCCTCAGAGGAGGTTTGATTTGGATGGTTTATTAAGTCAGTGTGAATCTATTTCCCCACATGGAGACTCATGTTTTATTCATACAGCATTCACTTTGTGAACTGGTCTGTGATAGACATTTAATGTTAATCAGTCACTGGAGAATATCTGAATTGAATCATATGAGTTTGTTTGGTATGAATGGAGACACTGGCTCTGACCTTTGACCTCTATACTGCTGATTGCTTGTGATGGCTGTAATCAAGGCATTTAAATGTATCCTGTTTCCCCTCAGTGTCCTTTTGGACAAATGCCCAAATTATAATGTAAATGAGTCATTTTCAGTATTATTATATTAGCAAACTCGATTATACTGCCCAGTACATTAGTTCATCAGAGTCCACATGCATGTTTGCTCATGCGCATGTTTGTAAAATTCAATTTAGATTTCTTCCGAGACAACAATGTACAAATGAAAGCTGCAGTTTGAATATATCCTTAAATATTTTAATTTTTATATGTTTTGAATTATATGAAGGATAAAGCCACGGTGCTGCCCAGACATCCCCAGCGACATAACTGTTGAGGAAATTTAAGGAGCCATAATCAGCTGCTTTCATGCAAAACCCAGATGAGCCAGCTTTGTTTAATAAAGTAGAAGGACGTTGTGTATCTGGGTTGTTTGTGAGGGGAACGAGCCTACAGACCATAGACTCCTCTTCCACCCACTGTACAAAAATGAAGCCAAAATACCCTGGATATGTGCGCTGCCATCCTGTGCTAGTGAGAGTAGTGATCTCATGGTCCCGCCCATACACCCGCCCGATCCAATTGCAAGCACACACACAGTTGTCAATCATTATCTCACACCCCCTTTTTATAGCATCAAATAACTTATTCAAACCAAACTTATCAAAGAACACTTGAACATACATCAGTGTAATAACAACTACCTAAAATAACAAGCGTGACTTGACATTTTGCATTTTTAAGTTGAACTATTACATCACTATTAAACGCAGGTGTTTTTTGGGCAATGCCTTGCAAAAATCACTTCAAATATATTTTGTGGATTAAAAGTAAAAGGAATTGTGACTTAACGGGCAATTCCTTCTCATGTTTTTTGCAAAAGAAATGTTCATCTTTCAAGTGTTTCTAGAACACAGATGTTTTTGAACTTTGGCAGATATAATCATACAGACTGAATCAAAGAGATGGTTTATTTTCTTCTTGTCTAGGAAACCTGCACTTAGAGGAAACAATAATTTTAGGTAAAAATGACTGTATATACCAGAATATCTACATTAAGAACCAGTTTTATTTGATCCACTGTATGTTTATACATGTCTTTTTGGTGTTGCAAGTTAAGAAGTGAAACTTGGTTCTTTGTGTAAGTTGTATACCTTCTTCCTTTCCCCCCAACCTCACCTTTCTGTTCTTTCTGTGTACTAATAAAGCACAAAAGTCTTCAGACTGATATTGAAAATCAAGAGATATGTTTATTATTCATTTATTCTTTCAGATCTGTTTTTATCTAGGCCAGTACTTTCCAGGCTCAGTGCTGGAGATGTTGCTGAGATGTGAATTTCACCGGGGCGGCACAGAATCAGGCAATTCTCTATTATTAATTTTAATGGAAGCAGTTTCCAGTGATGGCCCTACCATTGCTTGTCACTAATGAAATCAAACAACAGCTGTTTGCTGATCCCACACTTTAGAAAATACTTAAGTAAGGCAGCCAGTTTCTCTAGAAGAAGACCCTATTTAGCAGGTCGTTTGCACACTACATGTAGAAACAAATAAAGTATAGCTGTAACCCAGGAAAGACTTTGGTCTTCTCTGCTGTTTAAAATCACTTTCCCAGAACATTTGGAGGACTTGATTACATTTTATTGCAACCAAACCTTAGGTCCTTACTAAGACATGAAAACCCCCTGATTAAGGGACTTGGTGCTTGAGGGTTTTCTCCTCTCTCTGGACAGAGACAGTAAAAGAAGTCTAATTACACCCTTGTTTTGCCAAGAACAGCCCCAGACAACAGTGGACCTGCTAGAAATCTACCCTACAGAGGTTTCTGGTGTTAATATCAGAGGCTATCTTTAGCTTGAAGCCCAGTAATTAATTAAGCAACAAAACAAAAGTTTCATATTTCTTCCATTTCCCTTAAGTATTAATTTGCTCCAATCTGCTATACTGTCAGTAGTTTCCCACCTCTGGCACTTACTGTGTGTCAGCATTTCTTTCCTATATAACATTCAAGAGACGCAAGACAATGTTTCACTCCTATTACTCAGGTGCTGTGCACAAGTTGCCAGGGGATTTAATGTGAGTGTAATTGCAAGTCAAATGCAATTAGAACACAAGAGAAATGCCAAAATGAAAGATTAGGAAAAGTAAAAAAAAGATTTTTTTAAAGCTAAATAAATGTATCATTTAAGTCATATTGGCTATTTTCAGCTCTGCACAGACCTATTTATTACGGCATTCCTTTCACTTCAACTGCATGAGGGGAAGTTAATTCACAAAGACACACTTGACTCGTTGGCCAGCTGGAAACCAGAAGTAGGCCTCGACAGCACCAACAGACCTAAGACCTGCTCTGACCAGTAGTAATGCCTTATTAGCTGTAGATTAGGGCAAGCTGGAGATGCAGTCTATGAGGGCGTGTAGCCCCGTAG
This sequence comes from Nannoperca australis, assembly GCA_036023655.1. Classification (NCBI taxonomy): domain Eukaryota; kingdom Metazoa; phylum Chordata; class Actinopteri; order Centrarchiformes; family Percichthyidae; genus Nannoperca; species Nannoperca australis. The sequence goes on along the minus strand of JAVQJD010033416.1, from coordinate 3,108 downwards.
CAGATAATCAGAGCTTCATTCCCAAATGAAATATCAAGCTTTCACTTTTTCTACATTGATTTTGAAGAAAGTGAATTTGATCCATCAAGTATAACTTCATGCAAAATGTCAGCTAGTACGTTCCAGTGAAGCCTACATGTACACATGTGCCCAAAACATCTGATCTTTAACCCCGGGTCTTAGCGATCTGACATTCCCGTGGCTGTGTAAACAAGGAGAAGCCACAAGAATGTGATTCCCCCTGTTTTGTCAGTGATGGAAAGATCAGACAAGTGCCACAAAAGGTTGGAAGTCAGACTTCCTTTTCCTGTTTAAATAGGCAGGACAGATAGCAGCTTTTATCATCTGGCTGGACTATAAAGTAGGAGTTTGTTATACATTTGACCCTCAAAGCTGATTAAATATAAACCTGAAATGACTGCAGACATCAGGGCTGTCCATAAAATGACAGGACAGCAACTCTTTTTAATGATCACCCATTTTTAAGATATAGAGATATTGTTATTGCCCATTTTTCACAGCGAATGTCCATGAAGCATGCCGTATATCTAACCAGCTTTGAGGCTGAGCCAAGAAGTAGGAGCCACAGACAATTTAAAGATTGCAGTGATTTTTCAATCTAATGGGTGGGAAAAGACCAAATCTCTAGCAAGTGTTGACTTAACTCTCATGTAGTTAAATTCATGCTTATGGTTTTGCTGCACAGAACACTCAGTAGTCTGTGAGGGAACTCAGTAGTAACTCTTATATTTTTCATCAGTCCGGGTCACTAACGGTGATTGTTTAAAGCTTATTTTGATATATTTATATTATATACAAAAGAATGCTTGCAGCGTAAAAAAAAACCCAAGTCAGGCGATAGATGATGCAATGTTTTGTCTTAAATAAATAATAGATGCACTCATAAATTAGTAAGCATATTAAATGGACTCGAATGTGTGTATGCAGCAGCATGGCGACCCAATCCTAACTAGTCTGATGATGATGATAAATAATCATACATGCTGAGGTTGAAGGTCAAGCTGTCTGTGGGTCTGGTCTGCTGGTGACACAGTCCAGGCGTAGTTCCTCAAGTGTTTGGCTATAATTTTGCTGTGGTATGTGTTGTGTATGTGTGGGCTGGGACGCATATGTTTGAATGTATAACAATATTTGGTTCCATGTGAAACAGTAAGAAGCAATAAGTAGATGTTTGCCTGTCCCCATGTGAATGATGAAGGAATTCATTTATATTAATGTTTATTTGTTTATTTTATAGGGTCAGAAGCCATAAAATAGATCTATTATGCTTTAAAATTAGGTTAACGTATGTAAAAAGCGATCTTTGTGAGCAAAAAACTCAGGCGTCAGCCTCCGTCGGACCTTTTTTCTACTTTGGCGACAGTTCATCAACAGATTTCTTTACACGGTGTTCTGCTCCAGGCACAGCCCACACTATTAAAGGCAATTAATGTAATCCAGCAAATAACCGATGGTGCAGGGAGATACTATGCAGTTGTTGGGTAGATAGAATGGATGCATGTGCGCGCAGCGACGGCCAGCGAGAGTTACCAAATCTACCTACGGGTACAAATAAAGTAACCTGAATCAGACAGCAGAATAAAATGTTCCTAGCTACGTTACATTTGAAGAGACAGGAGCTAAAACGACTTGTTTCAGGATTAACTGAGGGGCTGCATAAAGGGCCAGTATATGATAAATAAGGATTTTTCTGAACTGTGAATCATGCAAAACCCCTTTAGAGGAGCCCCAGAATAAAAATACAGAGCTTGAAATGAGCATAATTGATCCCATTTAAGTGAGTGACTAGACCACGGATGTCGGCCCAACTATGGTTAGATCTGAGAATTTGCATTGGGTATTATAAACTGTTGTTGTATCCCGTGAAGTGTGTCATAGTGGTAGGAATGTAATTCTGCATCTAATTGGGCCCTTTACGAGACCCCGACAGAAAGACATGTCAGAGATTCAGATTATTCAACGTGTTCAACGTGTATTCTGACGTGTCACAGGCCCCAAGAAACACCTGATCTAATACAGTCAGACACACAACTTGATAGACATAAATATAGCATAGTCTAAGCTTGGCATAAGAGAGAATGACAGAGAGAAAGGGAATGAAGGTGAATAAATGGCGATGTGTGTTAGAAATGATTTTGTGCATATCTTTACATGGGCGCACATCTGTATGCCTATAGGCTTTGTTCCCAAGCTTTTGCAGGCCTCCAGCTGTAATTGCCGCAGTAATTGGTGAAGTGATAACCCCATTTCCACAGGAAATGTGCCACGGTTTCCTCAGCCCCCTCCGACATCATCCCCCTCTGGTGGCACAGGCAACGAAGTCCTCACCATGGGAACACTGGACCAGACAGCTAAAGTTCCTTGGGGCTTGGCAAGCAGACGAACAGACGGACAAAGACGGACGCAGGAACAGACACAAAAACAAAACTACACTACAATTACTATGTGTCGCTTACAAAAACACTCATTTGGACAATACTGTAGGCTGTGAGAGAATAATTGGATAGATTAATGATAAGCTTGTGTGTGTATGTGTGTGTGTGTGTGTGTGTGTGTGTGTGTGTGTGTGTGTGTGTGTGTGTGTGTGTGTGTGTGTGTGTGTGTGTGTGTGTGTGTGTGTGTGTTCACCAGAGCAGTAACAACACTGCAGCAAGTGCTGCTGCCCTGAGGTACACCTTTACCGCTTAGATATTAGCAGACCAGGGAAATTGTTTCTGTCTGTGTGTGTGTGTGTGTGTGCGTGTGTGTGTGTGTGTGTGTGTGTGTGTTTGCTCCTTTGCACCACATCCTGAGCTAATGTGCTTCACAATCTACTAGCTTCCTCCTTCCCTTTAGCACTGCAACACTAATGACTAACCCAGGGCTAATACAAACACACACACACATACACAGAGGCTTGCCCCCACGCTGCCTGGTTTCAGTTCTATCTCATTTCATTGTGGGTAAAACATTATTTATAGCTGCAGAGCAAAGATACAAAATACAGATTAGCCAGGGAGAGGCAGTGATGGGGGGCGGGGCGGGGGGGGTAAAAAAAAGAAATTCTGTAAACTGACACAAAAAAACAATATGAAAATTTTTTAAAAA
>JAVQJD010033415.1:0-20602 GCA_036023655.1 Nannoperca australis | reverse complement strand
TGTGGGGAGCTGGTTCCACCACTGGGGGGCCAGACAGGAGAACAGTTTTGAATGTGAGCGGGCGTCCTTGAGAGATCGAATTGCCAGGCGGTTCTGTGAGGCGGACCGTAGTTGGCGTGCAGGGGTGTAAGGCTGGAGGATGGTCTGGATGTAGGTTACTACTATACTATTAATAAACATAATGCTGAATATAGGTCACATTAAAGAACACAAGTGTCAATACTGTCTTAGCCCCAGCAGCTAATGAGTTGTTATTTCTTCTCTGGTCCAAAGGCAGTTTATCTATCTTTTAATGTAGAAATGTCTTTAAGCCATTAATTACAGGTCATAAAGTGTACACATTCATTAGTATGTACAGCGCTCTCTTGTTTTCAGACAAAAGACTCACCCTCGAGAAAAATGGCAGCAGGACAAATTGACAAATTCATCTTGGCTCCAAAACACTGCAGACATACATCCACAAACAGGCATGCAGGAGCACATATAAAACATACTGTAAAACACAATGTAAACCTGCCGGAGACACACACACACACACACACTTCAGTGAAAGGAGTTGTGAAGGGTCATGGGTCTGGAGAGATTGCTTCTTAACTTGAATTGAGCTGAGATTTTGACTGTGACTGACACTGCAGCCATCTCAAATATCTAAGATACGCTGCGGTGCTCTGGTCAGCCGGCAGCCTTTTAATCTGGGGTCCAAGTTATCCATGTGTTACTGTTGGAAAGTAATGGGAAAAGTTTTAATTGTAGACATAAATGTGAAGGTAAGACTATTATAATGTTTAACCTTCAAAGTAAAAGCACAAATATGTAGAACTTTAAGAAAATGAGCCTGTAGTCACAGCTAAAAATACGAAGGTCATGTCCTCTGTATTGTTTGTGAATTTGGATGATTTTAGGATCTGAAGAGTTTACATTTTTAAACACATTGTGGGTTTTGGAGGTCAATCCTCATAATTTATTTATAATACAGTTTGACTCCACTGGAATGAAACCCTTGGAGCGAAGTCTTTGAGAGAGCATTTAGACCAACATCGCCAAACCTGAAGTCTTATTTTCATTTTACTCTGGGCACTTTAGTGCATCCCTCCCCATTAAAATGAAGCAATATTTTGTCATAAACACATTCATAATTGGCTCTCGTTTGTTAAAACACCACATGTTATGAACATTATGCATAGTGGTATTTTAGAGACGTACTGTAGTTGGATACATAATTAAGCTGCTGCGATAGGACGCACGGTAACTTCACTGGAGCAAAAACTGTAATTGGATCAGATCTCGTAATCATCTGCCATCATCATCGGTTTGCGTTCCCAAAATGAGGCCATGTTCTTTTTATTATTTGACACCCTTCTGCAAAATACAGATGTTTCTGTAATACACACCCAGAATGTGTGATCTGTTTTGGGGATGAGATGCTCTTACAAAGGGTGTGAATTATGTTTTTCTTGTCTTTAATGGTACAGAACTTCTGTACTAATCTGGCAATTAGTTTAAATATAAACATACATAACATGGCTATACTCTTAACATTCAAATGAATATTATTTTAACATTGCCAGCTACTTCTCCATGGTTTGATGAGGGACACTGCAAAGACAGTATATGTGCACGTGTGTGTTTGTGTGTGAGAGGGTGGGAGAACATCCTCTGACGTTATTGGCCTTGACAGCTCTGGAGCACTGCCCAGCCGTGAGCCACGTTAACCGAAGTGTCAGGTGTTGGCATTTTTTCCCTCTACCATCTTGCCTCGGTTCAGATCAGCAGATAAGTCAAGCCAAGCCAAGCCAAGCCAGACCAAGCATTTTCCACCCTACTGCTTTCAGCCCACCAGCCGCTGAACTGGCCCTTTGTCAGAGCGCCGACGCTCCGCCACCAGCTGATTTCTCTGGGCCTGCCGGCAGAGCTCAGGGGAGAGCTTAAAATGGCAACCGGTTGGGCAAGTTTCTCACTTAGCTGCTGAGTAAAACACTGATAGTTAGTTAGTTCATTCAATCCCATACATCAGATTGATTGAAAGCCCATACATGTAAAATATTTACTTTGATATATCATTTGCAAATTAACATTTATAGGACAATATAAATATTCTAGAACTCTATTAACACATATTGTGGATGGGAATTGATTCACTCTGATGCTCTCTGAATTGTTTTTCCACATGTCAGTATAGCTGCAGCTTAAACAGAGAGAGGTCTGATTTTATTGCTCTGCAAAGACAAATCCAGATCCTGTACATGTAGCATCCGTTATTGCTGTAGCAAGTGACTGCAGCCTTGAAATGATCAGTATAACCAAATCACTCATCAGTGTGTTTTCGGGAAGGACAATTCCACTCTATTGTATTGATCTAACTACAGTATTGCCACAACACGCTCCAGTGCCTTCTTTCTATTCATGAACGGATGAACAATTGTAACATCGAAGTGCTTTACACACAGATTGCAGCTGACAGAATCCTGTTTCACAACAGTTTATTGCTCACAAACTGAAAATATATATTTCTACACTGCAGGTTCTCGCGCTTCTGTCACAGATACAGTGATGTAATGATTAGGAAGAGAAAGTATTTTCTCATCCACTTTATTTACATTCAAACAAAATTTAACTCCAATGTTAGAAACGTGATGAATCTGCTACCATGTTACTGTCAGCTCTGCTGGTATCAAATCAACTGACATGTAATAATAAACTCAATTGGTGCCAGTTAAATGACTCCCCCACTACAGTTGTAACCATGTATGATGAGCCCATCATCACACCCACAGCCTGAGTCAGCGTTTATTAGAGGCTGTACAGACTAACAGTGCATGAATTACAGCATTTTCCCCCAAATGTGGACAGAAAGTAATTGGACCAGTTAGGTGCTCTTCCATCTACATCGCTTGCTCAGGGTCTTTTCACATTCAGCCTTATTTCTGATGAAGAACTGTGATGGTCAGGCCTAGAGTCCAAAAGTGGAGCAGGCAAGCAGCCAACATCCAAACAGGTAGGTAGACAGGCCTGGACAAGGCAACACGCTGGTATATCTACAAGCTGGGGTTGACGAGGGCCAGGTGTGACTTAATGTGGGAATGAGGGACAGCTGTGCAGGTGGGTGTGGCGATCAGGTGACTGAGAAAGGTGGAAAAGTCCACAGCTGAAGGAAGGGACAAATACTGTGTTCGTCAAACAAGGTAAGTTTGATTTAGGCCAGGTGACTGAGTTGACTGGCGAGGATACTTGGTCCTGATCACCTAATACACCTAATATGGAGGTGAACAGTCAGCACTTTAAACCTCACAGTCATATCAAATGTGCTGGAGGACACATTCAAATCAGTACTTTATGACTGCACTGAATATATTATTCAATATACATTTAATATTGAGCTTCCAGGTATGTGACTATATCTACTGAAGCTGTGTTCAGACTGAAGCACGTTTTAGAGGCAGTGCGGCTGCATGTGAAGTCAATGCAAAGACACAAGTGGACGCTTCTTCTCTGGCTGGAGCAAACTGAGGCAATGCTGTTTGAAGTTGAGTGAAAACTTAGACTTTATCACGAGGCTTTATGATGACAATTCACAAGCAGACAAAGGCAACAAAAGCATAAGGAGTCCATACAACCATAGCACAGGCACACCCATACACTCTAAGGTCGGTGTATACATTTATAGTTTGGCTGTTTGGTGTGAATGAACACTGATTATCAAAAATAGTCCAGATATCAAATTTGCTGTTGAGAACAGTGAGGTGTTTAGACTGTCAGATTACTCAACGAGCAATCAGCTTTCAAAATCTCAAGCAATTGTTTCCCCTCCTTGTGATCCGTTTCCAAAGTGCACATGCATGTACCTTCACACGGACACACACACGCAGCCTCGCAAACACTCGAGGAAACACTCAGGCCCGAGCACACTCCCCTCATTTATCTTTCACCATCATGAATGCAGAATGTGAACACAAACGCGCAGACACACGCTCATTTACAGTCCCGTCGTTCTTGTAGATGATTCGATGTCCTGAGAGCCCGTCATTAGATACACGGCTTCATCTGAACACAGATGAATAATGATGCAGCGCTGTGAGCACTTGGTGCGCTCAGAGCAGCAGCTCAGCTTACTTTCTGAGAGCCTGTCAGGGTAGTCAGCATTTATCTTGTCAATGGACAACACCACCCTGCTTTTAACACAAATGAACACAGACACTTATTTGCATAAGTATACATGTGAGGACCTTTCCTGACTTCATCTACTCTGTAAATGTAACCCTTAATGTTCCCCTTTATCACTACATTCCTGAACTTAACCCCTGTGCTACCCATCCAACCTCATTTATAAAAAGAACAACCTTTATATATTACTGCTTTGCTTTGCCAAGTAAGTTAAGAAATTGTACTTGGTGTAATGTAATTGTTTTTATTTTCTATGTTTAAACCTGGGCCTATCTTATTTTTTTATTTTTTAACAAATGTTGGGGTCTAAATGACTAATACTTACCAAATGTTTGGGAATTAGTCCAGTAGATCGCTTCTATGAACGGGCTGCAACGTAATCCTCTGGGGTAACTGTGCCCATGAAAAGTACGTCCACTAAAAGCGCTTGTTTTTGCCACTGACAGGTTCAGATTGCTATTCTAACATTATGGAAAGGATCCCCACAAAGAAAGATTGTTTTCTCTCCAACTCTGACTCATGTTTCCACCGTCTTCATCATCTTCTTCATCTTAGTCTTTAACAAAGCGATGTTATCTGGCAACAACATACGTCAGCTTCTACAGTATAAGAATCCAGGTGTCCGTAGCTTGTTCATTTCTTCAGGTTTGAATTCATCATGCAGGTTTGCTACAAGGTTAGCTGCAATTGTTGGGTGAAGGCTGAGATTTAGGTATTGGATCTAACTCTATGTGTTGTTGTTTTTTTGGTTATACAAACATTTGTGGAATTAGACCGATATGGAAAGTAGAATTTTTAGTTTGTGGTGAAATATTCCTTAACTATAACTCCTTAACCTTAACATAATGTATTCTTATTCTGTCCAAACTGATCTCACTTCACTTTAAAGGTTGAAAACTCAAGGAGGTTCTCAAAGAGTACGAAGCAATTACACACACACACACACACACACACACACACACAAACACTGTATGTCTACCTGCACTCAGCGGGAACCAGGTTTTGAAGATTCCTTATTTGTATTTCAAGGTTGTGCCCTGCTCACATTGCTGGAGGGCAGTGTCTTTGTGTTGACACAGCTAAGTGGAAACAGTGGAGTCACTCTGGCGCAAAATGATCAGCAACATGAGAAGTAGCTGTTAGTAAAGCATGTCTGATACAAAATGCAGATCATTCATAACACTTTTGTAGTGAATAAAGGACGTCTGCTACAGAGGACTTTCCTGGGAGACATGAAATGATTTCCAGTTATTGCAGTCACTTTCATTTTCAGTATTTTTTAAGTCTTTATTGAATCTTTCCTGACTATAATTCAAGTAAAGATTCCATTATTATGTCCCACATTTGGAAGATAAACGTCCACTGGTAACATTAACCATGTACAAACTGTCAGTAAAGTAGCTGTTTTCTCCATAACCCCTTTTTTGTGTTTTCTTCCACTCAAAGTACACTTTCATATAATTCCCCAGGCAACAGAAACAGCAGCTGTAGTGGAAAGACAAACTTCAAGTTTCACTTTGGCAAAACAGGAAGTAACAAACAGATGTTTTCAGGGCAGTAAATTTCATTATCTCTTGCAAATGTGCTGAAAAAAAACATTGAGTTTGGAGGGTAATTCATTAATTATACAATGACACTTGTCTAAAGCAAACAGGGCTTTTCAGTTATGCCAACTTTTCTAATTTTGTATACATCTTCCAGATGCAGTAAACACCATCAATCTTGTGCTCCAAGCAGGTTAAAGGAAGCAATACAATTACCAAGATATACAGAAGCCATCTGAGGCTGGGCCAGTAATAGCAACAATCATTTCTGTATCCAGTGAAACAAAAACACATCGCTAAACTGACAGCGAAAAAAGTCTGTTTGTTTCACGCTGCATCATCTGGTTTCCGCTGCTTTGGGCGTCTTCTCACGTCGTTTTGTAACTTTTAAATGTGGCACAGCTGTTGGAGCTAACAAAACTCCTCAAGTGTGTAAAGAGGTGATTAAATACACTTGTCTTCGTTATAAGTCTCTCCAACATGAGACTTTATTCATTGATCCCCAGGGTCGTTTAAATGAAAATGTTGAAAATGGGTCATTACGGCGTGGAGATGTGAGTTAAAAGCTGAACAGGAATGAAAAAAATAGATGTAAAAGAAAGGGTTCTATGATGTTAATAAAATGTTCAAAGGTCTTTCTAATGGATAAATGGCCATGGCTGTGTGTTTTATATATGCCTGCACCATTTTCCAAGTTCTACATTTAATCACCAAGAACTTATAATAACTTAAAATTCCAATCTTTAATAACATAAGGCCAGTACAAGGAGCACATGTGCACATCACTGACTGGTGCCACATCAGTATGTTTTAGAATAAAAACCTGTAAGCCCTCTGTTACTTAGGTGAATGAAGGGACAATGGACAATAAACAATTACAACAAATGAATGCTTCCTGGACTAAAAGGGCATAAACTGACCATCCCCTCTGCAAAGACAAAAGACTGAGAGCTGGAATGAAAATCACAGCATCTGCAGGCTGATTTTAAGAGCTGGCCGGGGTTCCACTGAGGTTTTAGTTCTGTTTTGTCAGATGAAACACTCTCTTAATGAACTGCTTTATTAAGATGGAGATTTTAAGTGTAAAATAAAAAGGGAAAATAATGCTTTCAGGGCATTGTATAAGTAAAATGCATTTACGCCCCTTTAATTACATAATGTAGAAAAATAAAAGTTCTTAGACGCTATGCTGCATTGTTAAATGTATTCAATTATAATCTGTCAAGATTGTTTTAGGAATGCATTTTTTTGTGACAGTGCCTCTCAAGAAGACTTTGAAACCGAAATAAAAGTCACTTCCTTCGAATTTATATCACGTCTTTGTGAGCCACGTAGTCTGGCCGCTGCAGATAGTGGGAGTATTTAATTGGTTCCTCTGTGTTTAATTAGCACAACTTCTTGGTATTTTATGCTGAGAAAAAGAAAACAAACAATCCACAATCAGTAACAAGTGGGTGTAGCTTTAGAGGACCAAGGAAATTGACAAAATTACCACATTTTTAATACTCTCACAAAAATGTTTCCTCGGTCAAACATGAGCGTATTTCTGGACCGCCTGTCGGTATCTGTCATCCAGCAGGCAACCAAAGTCATAGCTGACTTCTCTTTTTGACACAGGTCAACCAGAGGTCACTGGAGCAGCAGTATTGCCATAGTAACTCATTCTGCATGATATGAAACAAACATGGCCACCCTGGTCATCCATCATCTCTCTAGTGAGGCCCATCCATCATCGCAGAGGAATGCTGACATTCACTTTGCTCTGGTTCCTCTCGGCTGGACTGTGATTGGACGTGTTAGGGAGCCGAGTTGCCTAAGCATGGGGGTGCTTTCACGCTTGCAGAGCAGAGAAACGCCCAAACTGTACAACCTGACAGAAACACATTGATTTAGAAATCTATAGAGATTGGATCCATCAACATTGGGGTTTGACCATGTGGTTCACAAGAAGCTTTTCTTTTCCCCCTTCAGACTGAGGGCAGCATGAGGAGCATCAAGGTGGACAAAACAGGGCCAAAGGCATCTGATGTTGACAAGGTGTTGTCAAAAGCAATTGAGAAGTCAGTCTGACTGCAGAAACCTTAAAACACTAGTTTAGTCTTGCAGGTCATGGCAGGTTCAGTCTCAAAGGAATACTCCACTGAAAATCTTTTGAGTGTCTTTTGAGAATTGTAGTGGAGACTCAGAGCCACCACTGAGAAATGCACTCAGAACTTCTCAAGCCACATAAAGGGGCGTAGGCAGTATGTTAATGGCGCCACTGAGGGAAAGAAATACCTTTAACAAATTGTAACTCAAGTGGTCTGAGCAAAAGCTAGACTTCTGCCCCTCCTCCTGTTTTCAGACTATAGAACATCTAGCCCGTAACGCAAGACTTTGGCCAATGACAGGTCATTTCAGAGGCTTCGCAGGGCAACTGACTCCTGCTGCTGCCGTTGGAATAGTGGGTAGCAGAGAGAGAGAGGTTTTGCATGAGTTTGCACAGGTTTTGCCTACTCCAGCTTTAAGTGGATAATGCACTTCTCTGCCCTTGAGCTATATGTGCAGCATTAAGGCAGGAGTATGCTGGAAAATAATTAGTTTGTACGACATGTTATCTGAACTCATTGAAGGGCTTTATAGCTGTTCTGAATGGCGACACTTAAAGCCGGGGTGAAAAGCCTGCCGTCATAGAGAGGCTATCATTGTTTAAATATGGAGATAACGTACACACTCTTGGATCTTTCCTGTAAGGCAATCATAATGTTGTCCTCAGTTCTTTACATTACATGAGCCAGAAAGAGTTGTGTAAAGAATGAAAAAGAGGTACAGAGAAGTCAAAGCCTGGCTTACTTTCTCACCTCCACACAGCTGGACAATCAACCTTTTCAGATTGTCAGTTTCAGAAAGTCCAACATTGGAAAGCTGACAAGTACTTTGCTTGGAGCTTTCGATGGCTTCAGTCGGTTTCCACCACAGGAACCCCTTTGTCTAATTGAGTTCTCTGGCTATAGTCACACAGCCATTCAGACGTCACAGATGCACAGCAGCAAATGCAAATTGTGTGTTTCCTTGTGAGTGAAAATGTGTGTCTCAAATGTTACCTTAGTTTTTTCAATACATGTAAAAACTACATGTAGTAGTAAGGGTGTATGTAGTAGTGCTATAAAAACGTAAACAGAAATGTGCAGAAGGGGCTTTTAGTTCCTGGAACAGTTTGAGCCAAAAAGGGAATATATTCTTACTTTGCCAGTAAATCATTAAATAGCTGCTCATGGCAGAGCTTCAGAGCTGGGAGGAGGAGATGTCACATAAGTATACGAATCAATAGGAGATAAATTGATTATGCTGAGTGGTTTGATCAGTTCCTACAAATTATTACCACAGAAATCTAACTTAGAAGGAGGAAATGAAAGCACGGCTTGTAATTCAACATTGACGATACAATGAAAAAAAGCTTTGTCCACAACAAAAGTTTCATCTCCCTGTCAGCAGACATATATTGTTGTCACAAAGAGACAGACTCCCAGCTGGCTCCACGAGCAACTTAGATTATTTATCTGGACCATTAATAGTAAAAGAACTGATGCTGACATTTCCTCAGCTGACAACAACAGCACAAAGTGCTTTTGCTGTTCAACTTTCAGATAGTCTTTTTCTTCAGACATGAAAGCAGCATGACTGGACCACAACCCATCGAGAGATTCAGATAAGATCCAGCAGGCGATAAGTCGGAGCGAGCCCTTCATACAAGACACAAAGAAGAGAAAAGCTTCAGTTTCAAATGGTTTTCTTTGAGATGCAGCAGAATAAAATGACATTTGAATAACATAGTTATCTACAGCTTTGAGTGGGTTTGATTTTATCGCTCTTCATCGTTAGAACATCCTCAGTGGGGTGAATACACAAAAGAAAGACTGAAAGCTCGCTGTATGAAAAGACGTTTGTCTTAAACGAAACAGTATTTAGATGATGTGTTGTTTAACGTGATGAGAGAGAAACTGTTCAATGGGGAGATAAGATGAGAGGGCCTCTGTGTTTGTGGTGGGCCAATCAATTAAGTGGATAAGATGCAAATGATTACTCTTACAGAATGGCAACTTAATAGCAACATAGATTTCTGGCAATTACGTTAATTACTTCATTTAATTTATAATGGCTTGTTGCAGACAGTGCATTACCATCACGGCTAGCTAACCAACAGGAATGGAGGACACAAAACATGTTTGATCTATAACTTTGTGCACGGTGCATAATGGGTGTACTTACATTTTTACACATCCTCTACATCTTTGCTAACTTCAACTTTGGCTCTGCAAATGATGAAGAGGTGTTAAACACAACATTTAACATACCAGTGGCGCTGTCTTCATTTCATTCTCACAATGTACTCCCACCTCTTTGCATAGTGTTTTCTGAAATGTTGCCCACATTCTCAAGACTCAAATAGGTCTTGTGTTGTGGTCACTGATGGCCAACCAACTGGAGTTTTGTAGGTAAGATTAAGATTGTGGATTGTCATCTTTCTGTGACAGAACCAGAAGAATAGCGACGTCTGGCTGCATATGAGGAAATAACGTCATGTCAAATGAAACACGAACTGCTCCTAGATGTGTTGCCTGAATGTAGTGTTGCCGGGACAGATACGTTACACACTCTGCACTGGTTAGGACAAAATGAAAATAAAATGGCAATTTAGTCTGATCATTGGAGTTTGGTGATGCCATTACTTTTCCTCTAGTGCTCCCAGCAGGTTGACAATTTTGGTTCAGAATGTAATTTCTCAACAACTTGGATGGATTGCGATCCTGCTCAGCAGAATTAATTGTATAATTATAATAAGTTACTCTAGCAAACCCTGAATTTTCATCTTGTGCCATCATCACATTAAACTTTGAATCTGTCCAATCATTGGTTTTATGACTAAATACCTGTAAAAAGAATGTCTCACCTGTAGTTTGTTAGCATGCTAAACACGTTAAACTAGCGTGATAGCATGCAAACAGCTATCACTTTACCAAACTTTGGATCTGAGCTTTTGGGTTTTCTTTACAGTGAACATTACAGCCTGACATGAGCCACTGTGGACTTGTAATATTACAGGAATAGTATGTTTGGATTATGGATTTGACTTTTGCAATATAGTTAAACAAGTAATTCTTGTGGTATTCTATAGAAACACCTTTGAAAAGGTTATGTTTCACATTAAACTGATGTGTACCAAGGTCACCATCCTTGCGATCATTATCATTACCATCTTAATTATTGTGCCATCATCATTACCTTCAACATCATTATCATATAACCTCACCCTCATCCCTGTCACCATCGTTCTAGTCTCTGCAGTTAAGGAACTGCAGTCATATCCTGAGCACTTCCCAAGATGAGTAATAAATATTTATTGGATTTCACAGTCTCTTGCTTAATTTTGTGGTGGAACTTGCACAGGAAATAAAACTTTAGCAAATTGCACATTCTGTAGTTTTCCACATACAGTAGCTGTGGAGGGGTAATGGCTATTTCTTATCAGACCTCGAGGGACTGCACTCAGGCCGTTTGGTAGTGGCTGAGCTGTGCTAATAGCCTGATGAAAGATACAGCATACATCCCAAAATCACATTAGGATATATTGTACTGAGGGTACCAAATATCAGCTAAAGGTGCTGCAAGACAGTCTAATCTTTACACAGGTTTTAGATAATATGAGATGCTGGTGTCCTGTTTGGGTCCAATCAGTCACAGGTGGAAATCTTATTAATTATTATTTTATAGTATTATATAGTATTTCTTTATATATGTTTTGTTCTTGAAAAGGTCTTTAAATAATTCATTCAAAATGCAAAAATGTAACCAACACCTGAAACCTGGGATTCAAAGCGAAGGTTTTTCTCTTTTACGTAAAATATTTGTGACTAAATCAGCAACAATGAGTTAAAATTGGGGGGGGGGTCGTTGTAATAAATCGAAAGTGTTCCACCAGGACTGTGTGCTTTGATCAGATTTTATTGACAGTGGTGTTTTTCTGGCAATATACCAAGACAAACTAAACAACTGTTATGAGTCTGTTTCCAGTTCCCATGTTGTTAAATTCTGATTAGTAGACGTCATTACATTACATCACACGTTCCTAACAGGTCCTGCCACATTAAATAGGCAACAACAAAAAAACACAGACAAAACACAATTACAGAAATCTGTCACGCGTTGTTCTGTAATTATATTATTTTATTAGGACCTCCATTACTACCCCATTTTACTAAGTAGAGAAAAGTGGTTTAGGATAATAAATGAATGAAACGTATGAGAATGCACATTGTGGACAGGGCTGCTATTGTAGCCTGGGGGCTATATTTGATGTGTGCAGTCTTACATATCACATACAAAACTATGTTCCACTTGGTGCCTTGTTTCTTTTGTTGTATTTCTTTGAGATCCTGAAGATTTAGTCCCAAAATACAATTATGATGAGTTTTGGCAGTCCAAAACAACCCATAATGACGTTCTGGACAAAGACTGGCTTTATAGAAACTGTTAAACAGATTCAATAATTTGCCATGCTAAAAGATAAGAAAGGCTTAGATGGTCCACGCCAGATCAGCCAATGCACTTGGTTTAAAATTGCTCATTTGACTCTTATTGTGACTGACAGAACGAAGATTGATCCACCCCAATCTTAGGCAGTGAACTTTAACACTGGCACAAACAGTCCACCACAGTATAATGCAAATGCATGCATACACTGTCTCACCCGAGCGGCCAAGCGTCAACACTTTCAGTAGGTATTGATCTTCTGGTGACACTGGATTTAACATGCTTTAGACTTGTCAACAACCACAAGGGAAGTGGGCCTCCTCTTGGCTCTCTCACTGTCATTTGATGAACGGTTGGCCTTAAAGTGACAGGAGAAAATCCTGCACCACTTGAGCTTACATTAAAATGACATTTTTCATTGTATTTATTTCAAGTATAGATAGATTAATCCCACTTTTCCTCTCTCTTCCTGATACCTAATCTCAGAGTTTTGGCCAATACCAGCCCTTTGTATTTCAGTTTAAAATCAGTGTACTGTTCTGCATGGAACTGATGGGATCATTCTTCTATATGTAAGGTAACATAAAGCTGTAATCACACTCCCCCTCTGAACTATAAGTGACATTCATGTGCAATTCTTTTTAGATTTTTAAATGGGTTATTAAAATGATACTGCTTGTAAACAGAACTGAGTTATGATCAGTCCCGTCTGGTCAATGCTAGAGCCTTTAATAAGGTCAGTGTTGGTGCTGTTACAGATGCAATATGTTGGACTGGATCATTACTCTTTTCAAGGTAAAAATGTGTGGCATTGTCAGATGTCGAAGTCAGTTTTGTTGCTTTACATCTGTCTCCAGCTGGTTCATTACAGCGTGTAGCTTCTGCATTTGATGCTCTAAAATGTATCCTTGTAGGTGTTCTTGGGAAAATTCAACTGGCGGTTTTACAGTAATAGAGTTGCAACATTATCACCATGGACAGACTTTATTAACAGAAAATCCAAAGAGAAAGCATTTCACAGTAGTGTCCTGCTTGACTGACAGGTGATCTCTGGGAAGTGCAGTTCAGAAACACCACGTCAATGAGCCTACAAGAATTAATATGGTTTGATATTAACATGCACATGCACAATAACTTGCAATGTGAATGAGATTGTATTTTTAAAAGGAACCCAGAATTATAATCAACTCCACAGCTGAGTTCTTTAGCCCTTTTTAGCTCATTGTTTTACCTTTCTGGCTCTGTTTTCAACCAGCAAGTTCTGATGATACCACTGTACACTGACGGACAAAGTTAGTGATGAGCTGGTGGAAGAAAGTAGAACATTAAGCAGCTAAAGGGCTGGATATATTTCAATGCTAATGTTGCAACGTGCCAGGTGGATGTAATTGGCAATTGTTTGCTAGCATGTTAGCATAATATATTAGGGTTGTGTGTCTATCACCTTGTTATGAAGTGTCTATGTTAACTCAGCTTTAGGAAAACAACACTTTTATGCATTATCATACAGATTTAGCAATGATTTATTTGTAGTCTATGAGTTAGCAACGGGAGCTTATTTTATTGTGTGATGTCTTATCGGTTCTATTGTGTACAGCTGCTGCAGCAGATCTACAAATAAATCTTTTCAGCTGCCTAGAGCATAAACGACCAACCTATACTCCTGTTCTCTTCTCTTTGCTTTGTCTCTGTCTTACTATCTCAGCCTGTACGCAATTGTTTTAAGTGTTTTCTTTGTTTCAGCACATTATATATTCATGTGCAAATGCCTCTCTCTCAGTGTGAGCAAGTTAATGTGAATCTACATTATTTATCCCCGAGCTTAATGAACAGCCCTAGCCTTCCCAAATCACAGGGATATTACACATCCCAAAGTGTCAACACAAGCTGGGCTGTCAACATAATTACATTATGTAATTTGATATCCTCGCTTCAAGCCTCATTCAATTCTTTGGTTTCTGCTCGTCTTTCCTTCTCTCATCCTATCAAACATCAAACTTGAATATTTCCTCTATAGCCTGGTGGCAGTAACTGATGCTTATCTGAAGTTGTCCCCTTGCTCTGTCTAAGGATTTATATTTATTTATAGCATCTCCCAAACCAACAGTTAATGCTGCAGGTGGTGGTAAAATTAACCAAGCATGGTGGGTGGTGATTGTAGGCCGCATCGCAAATCAGAGGTAAAAATCTCCAGAGATTAAAGTGAGCACTTGCAGCGTCCTCGCTGTGTCGATGTGCTGTCAGCTCAGCGTGATGATAAATGTTTACGGCACTACATTAAGAGGAAATTACCTCTTTTTGCTAGAGGCCAGATCATTCATTCACAGGCGTAGCATGCCCATCGTCGGCTCCGTCGTAAATTAGTCTGCACCTTTCAGTAGGAAGAAAGGTGGGGAGGATTAGAGAGATCAATCTCATAGACGGGCAGTTAAAATCATTATTTGGCTTCCTGCAGGACACAGGTTGCGCTAAGGAGTGACAAATCGTCCCCCACTGTTATAAACATCCCTATTCATGGACACCCTGGGGTATGTCGCTTTGTGTCCCTCTGTATGGAGATGACCAGACTGACAGACAGGAAGAGAGAATACAGAGTTAGTGAGGTTATTAAGGCTGCAGGACCTCCACAGTTATTCATAAGAAGCCACCATAACAAGCCCACAGTGGCTTTCCTAGCCGAAGATTCACAGTGTGCTTTAAAAAAAATCCAGCCATATCCCCACAGAATCTATTATTTTAGACTCCCTCTCCTCCATCAAAGTTGGGAACTTTGCTGAACGAAATAAGTAGGAAGCTGAAACCTTCCTCAGGCATGGTATCTATGCAAAGTATCTGCTTTGTGCGTCAAATCTGTCCGAAAATAATCACAAATTGGCTTGTTGCATGGATGTGAAATGCCCTTGTCATGCTGCGACTGACATTGTTTACATCCGTGTTCTATCACAAGGCGAGATTTGCATTTTTAACAAATAGATCTAAACAGAGTTTTCACAATGACACGATTCAGACCCACAGCAATCGCTGCTCGACCGCATCATCTGGTGCTAATCCAGTTAATCTTTCCATTGGCGACTGTTCCAGGATGGATGTTTCCTTGTTATTTTAGGGGAATGATTAAGCATTGTGGAATTAACAATGGCTTAACCTCCTCACAAGATTTCTTTACATCCTGCCTGCAGAAAGCTTGGGGAAAAAAATTCAATGGGGAGCTCTGCTGCTCTCGCTTCCTGCGAAAAACACAATGTGAACCAAGATGTTCGCACCAATTACTAGATATCATTCATTGCATAAATGATACTGTGAGAAAAGGGACTTACTTCCTCTATTGTTAAAGCTTGGATTTCCGTTCAGCATTTCAGTGGGGTGGTGTGAACTACCTGGCTGTCATTTCAGCAGATAATACCCACTACCTGCCCTGTGAGATTTTAATGAGGCAGAAGATTCCCGTAAAAAAAAACAAAAAAAAACTTTTTAATTACCGGTAGGGCCCATTTCCTCTTCTGTAGTCCAATAATGACCGAGTCCAGGAAATCAATTTAGTGCTGTTCTATAAGAGGGAGTAGCCATATTTACTCTCTGGGCTGAAAAATGACACAAAGACCAAAGTCATAAATTCAAACTATTGCAAGGGAGCTAAACTTCTCTGAAAAAGTATGTGGATAAAACTGACACAGTCTTGGTTTATTTAATTGTGCTTAGGTTACTGAACATCGACTGCTGAACATGTACAGTATGATGGCATTGTGCTGTAGAGGAGATTCTACTGCCCTTTTGACATGTACATGTGTTTTCTGTATATTCTGTAATTCACTGTGTTCGTTTCTCTTCTTCACTTTGTTTTTACCAATTAGACAAAATTTCAATAAAAAGTACAAAACTTCCAACACTTCCTCATACATAAACAAACTGGTTGTTTGCCAATGACCCCCAAATATGATATATTGGAGCGTTGGAGAGTAGCCTACCAGCGACAGGCGCACAGGACCTTCATTAAGTTACGTCACGTCATTTACCAATTACTGACTTTCGTCACGTGACTTACTAACGTAAATGAACTTACGTAACTTAAACAGGACACGGACCGCTGTCTCCTTCGACATCTTGGGCAGAAACTGTTCTGCCAGCTGAGTAACACACAGTCTAAATTAGTTTAATTAAATGAGATTGTATTGTTGTTTAAAACCGCATTAGTGCTCACACAACAACATTTGTGATTTGTTTTTCCAAATGAAAGGTGTGACTGCTGAGCTACAAGATTGTCCGACCCTCTTTTCAGTGTTCAGTATATAGTTATGGTTGAGCAATTTTCAAGTTGATCCTGTTTTGGATGTATTAGTATTTAAACAGACCATTTTTTTATGCTTACACTTAGTTGTACACAAGATCATATGGTGTTCTGGATATGAATGCTCTTCAGTAGCATGCAATGAATTTTAAAGCTGATTTAAAAAACTGTAAACTATTCAAACATGCGGTTGTAGCATGTTTTTGATGTGGGTAAGGCTAATGTAAAAGTGCTAACATAGGTACAGTAATGTGTTTTTATTTATTTATGTATTGACAGGTACCTTAAATCAAGAAGTACCTTGTAAATCCTCAGACATATTTATCACATATTGTTATGATTCTGAAGTATTTCAGCAACATATAAACAATCTCATTATTGATCCTCCATGAGCATTCATCCAACAAACATCATGCTAGCTTAAGTTTCAGAACATTATTGTGATCACAAATGTGATTAATTCACAATTGAAATTCTGTCACTTCCACCTTTGGCAGGCGTCAATAAGTGCTGATTGGACAAAACTTTGCGAGCTTCATCTCTGAGGCAAAAAATCAAGCAAGATCTGGCAAAATGGTGTCGTGTTTCAACCAGGCGCACAGCTGCATGCTTGAGATGGATCACATCCCCAACACATCTTCTGTCAATGTATCAATAGATTGTTCAAGTGTAGAGCTGAAAGTATTCAAATGTTCGTCTCTATAAGTGTTCAGAGGCCGACTGAGATCCATCCATCCAGTTTATCTTTCAGGCCTCTATCAAAAAAGCTGTGATCAATATCGCACATGTGCCTCTAAGGATGCGTAAAGCTGATGACGCTTCCTGCTTCCTGCATAACAAGTAATCTACTGACAATGTGTGTGTGTGGGTGTGATATGCTGTGCAGTGCAGTTCTGTGTGTATGCAAGTATATCAATCTATCCATCTACCCATCCATCCATCTATAATAAGAAAAATCATTTCCGTTCCCTGTAAGGAAATAAGGTTGTTGCAGCAACAAAATGAGGCCAGAAGAAACAAAGCACCGTGCTGGAATGAATCGGAAATAAATACACACAAAAAATAAGGATGTATCAGCAAATGGAAAAAAAACCAAGGGAATAAATAATAAATAAATATGAATGGACTCATTTACAGTTGTTACCACTTAAAGTGTTGGCTGGATGAAATGGATATGACATAGGAAACATCTTTTGTGTATAAGTAACCGAATAGTTGTATTATGTATATTTTACTAACCGAACAGCATATCAATATATACAATGTAAAGAATAGTGCAAACTAAGTTTTTTTTGTAAATATACATAAGAGAAACTGAGCTAAAAAGACAGAAAAATGTTACCATAAAAAGTAGTTTAAGTAGTGGTTTAAGTAACCTTTGGCCCCCGTAATTCATCCACACGGGATGGACTTACATGTTGCCTTTGAGTAGTAAAGGCGGCTTCACTTCAGCACACTCATCTGAATAAAGAGGACAAAGAAATACAGTAAGAATTTTAAAATACATCCAAATATCCTTCCTTGTTTACTTGCAGCAGTCTAAACCCAGTGGCACGCTCGCTCTGTGACAGCCACCCAGGGGACCTGCCTCGTATTTTATGCATTCACACAAACCTGTTGCTGGCCTCCTCTTACATAATAAATGTGGAACGTAGCAGAGGGAATAACACTAACCCTAACAACGGTACCAACAACATCACAGAATATAATAAATGTCCCAAAAGGGGACCGAGATTATTAATTCAGTCATCTGAAATAAGATTAAGAGCAGATAACCCTGGTAAAATTGAAATGCTCCCAACAGCTGTGTTGAAAACTGCAGCATAAGAGCAGGATATCTTAACAGTTATGGCCCATGTTTAGAATATCATGTAAATCTTAGTATGAGATTTTTTAAATATTAATTTCAAGAGCACTGGGGGAGCTTCTTATAGGGGCTTTTACATACAAATGGTAACATATTTCATAGCTATTTCATTTAGTTTTGCTTAGAAATATACTGAGCAATTCAAAACAGTGAGGTTCAACGGAGGGGTACATTTAAGAAAAGGACTCTTTTTCTAACACATGCTGTATGTAATTTGTTCCGGGAGATGTTCATGTAACATAACAAATACCAGTTTCCTGCAGGCTTTAATCCTAGCAGAGCTGGCTGCTGGCCTATAGGCAGTTTGTAATTCCCATGAAATATAAATTCAACACCACCTGCCCTTGAAATCATATTTGGGATGCTCTAAAATTAAAGTCGGGGTGGTGTATGTTAAAGCTGGACTAGGCAACTCTCTCTGCTGCCTCGTACGAGTCCATTAGGCCCCTCCCACCAAACACGCACGCACATTTCAACGTTGTCAACCATTTTAACAAACTAGCAAACCAAGGTCTGTTCTGCTCACCTAGTTGTGTCTAACCCAGAGCTCAGAGTAACACCAACACTGTCCAACCGTGTTTCTGTAGCTCCAACAACTCCAACAGAGTGATACCTCTCCTCTCTAGATGATCGCCTCACATCAATTTCACCAACTCTTTTAACAGAGTCGCTGTGATTGACTAGTTACATGCTCGCTAACACTGATTGGTTGTTTGATTCAGAGCGGTTACACTTACATTTTTATTGACACTGCAATAGGAACACTTGCCTATTGATGCTTTCATTTTGAACGTAAATTAAAATATAGAATGTTTCAGATAATATTCGTGGTACTGGGGAAGAGTTTGTTGTTTTTTAATAGAAGAATGGACCTGGAATTTGCTTTAAAGAGGCTGAGATGAGATCATTTCAGTGAAATGATTAAAGCTCACCCCAACTCCACCTGCTGGCGAGTGCAATACTTTTCTTATTATTTATGAAATGTATTCATTTTGTTTTGTTGTGTTGTGTTTTGGTTAGTTGGGGTGTGCATTTTCAGATATGTCCCCGGTTGCCCGGGATCATAAATGCATAAATATAGCATGTGATTGTTCACTGCTCGGAGAGTAAGGATGCTGTTCCAGGTTAGCATGCATGTTGGACTGTCCTGTTGCTGGGGCTGGGGTGGCTATTTCTAGACAGGCTCCGATGATTCATCAGTAGCTGTTAGGAGGTCTGACGTGTCAAGATGTGTCATTGCGCTAATTGTCACTCTGACTTATCCTAAGCCCTCTCCAGCCCCTGAGCTCTCTCCTGACCCCAGATAATTCGGGCACAAAACTAAGCAGAGAGAGCAGGTTTTGTACACCTCGGGGAGGGAGAATCTGGTTTGGCTCTCCGGAGGTTTAGTGTATAGCTAAACTTCAAACACCTTTGATACTTTTCTGAACATGGAAACCAGTTTGTTCCTTCATGGAGGTATGCATGGTAACATACTCCATCAAATGTAATCATGCTGCCTTCATAATTTAGCTTTAAGTAGTAAAGAAGTGATGAGGTGTTCTGATTTAACAGACTTCTTGTGGTGACACTTCAGAGTGTTATTGTTTTTTTTACCCTTTACTCAATATAAGGGTGTAATTTCCACTGGGGATATCAAAAACCTTTCAAAATCCTATTTTTGTCCCTCTCACTTTTATAGATTCAGGTGGATTTTCTACCTGAAAGTGTCTCAGAGCATTGTCCTCTTATTGTCCAGATGGCAGACGGTCCGAGTTGATAAAAATGTTCATACGCTCACCTGAGTCACCTTCAGTTATTACCGTGCGCTCAAAGAAATGAGCTTAATGAGAAGTGAGTTTTGCCTCTTGGGCCACATACAGGCTGCTCCTGTAATACCTCCAGACACTACTCAGGGCTGAATTAAAGGCACTGCCAACTTTGTTTTTTCTGGTATTGTTTTTATTTACAGTTAACAAAATAGATGCTAGATGCTATCAGTCAAAGACAAGACAGTAAAGCACATTACTGCAAAAACATTCAATATATGAAGACAAATTATTTTAAATTAGTGCAGGAACAATACAGAGGTTAGTATTTGTGTTACTGTGTACTACAATTATTATGAAAAGTACAATAACCAATTGTATCCTTATATATATATATATATATATATATATACATATTATTTAAATATGTATATGTACTTATGTAATGTATATCTGTGGGGGGGGGCGGGGGGGGGGGGGGGGGGGG
>JAVQJD010033412.1:0-23597 GCA_036023655.1 Nannoperca australis | reverse complement strand
CGGGGGGGGGGGGGGGGGGGGGGGGGGGGGTTGGGGGGGGGGGGGGGGGGGGGGGGGGGGCGCCGCGCGCCCGCCCCCCCCCCCGCACAAGTTAAGGCTAGGCTAAAAAAGATGGATTCCTCACACTTTCTCTCATTCTGTCTGTCTCTTTTACTCACCCTCACTGTCTGTCACACTCTCTCTTCACATACTTAGTTTTGGCACTAAGAGCCACAGATTGACAAGCAGTCAGAGCTGAGCCACTCTGCATGGCAGCTAAATGCGTGGTGGGAGGACAGAGCGGTGCTACTCTGTCCATGCCTGACAGCACTGACTTCTATGCTACAAGATAAAACGAAGCACTTGACGAGGGAAGACTTGGCATGCGCTCACTGTGACTTCTAACAAAATAAGGAACTGGTCAGATACTGTTTTACTTGCTTATGATATTTGCTGCAAAAAATAACAAAAGCCACAGCTTAAAAACAAACTTCCCAAATGAAAAATATATATATAAAAAGGCCTGGGAGGAAGAAGGCAGTATTTTCTTCTGACACTTTTTATGTACTCCAGACTCCCCTGCATCTTCTTCCTTCCTCTATACGCTTCACTTCCACTCCCCTCTCCCTTCACTTTCTGGTCTAACAAGCACTCTGATTTCCCCTGGAAAATCTGCACTCAATAAACTTTCTCGCTGGCTGTGATGCTCCTTACTGAGGTTTTAATATTGAAGTGAATCACAGCACCAAGCACTATTACAGAAGACTGTGGGGATCTGTCCCTGTACTGTAACACTGTTTTGTCTGTGAGTACAGCATACACACTATACATAGGTGATTATGTATACATAGTTATGTGAAGCGAGAGCGATACAGAGAGAGCGAGGGCACGAGACAGTCCCTCAATTTGTCCAGCTGTTTCTCTCTCTCTTTTTCTCTCAACTACAGTCAATACTAATTAGCCTACTTAAAGGTCACTACAGGCCTCCAGTGCAAGTAATGTACAGTAGGGACCAGTGTGACAAGAGGCCAAAAGAAGAATGCTTAAATCTCTTCCCTAAAAATAAGTGCTAAAATAAACTCTAGTGGCTAAAATTCACCACTACTGCTCATTTTGCCAGCACTAGTCACTACACTGCCAATTGATAGTGATAATTGGTTTTAGTAGTTGCTGTATTATTGATTATTGTTCTAATTATATAACTACTAGTGACGCATTTGGGTTTAAATATAACTTTTTTCACTTTTCCCAAGTTTCAAAAATGTAAGTATTTATATTACTAACTAGTAAAATGTTTTTTAACTGAATTCTATGAGGCTGCACATTTTAAGTAAGGCTTTCATGATTAGTCACTAGGCAGTGAGCCTATTAGTTATAATGCACTGGTTAAGAATCACCAATTCTCACCTTTGCTTGCTTATATTTAGTGGTAAGACATATCATCAGTGGTGATTAGGAAATACTATGAGGTACACTATGGGGTACCCTGACAGCATCATGCAGGGAAAAGAGATGAGTGAATGAAAGACCAATGTCAGAGAGTGAAGTTTGATATTTTCAGCACCATGGACAGAGACCGCAATGAGCCTTGATGAGAAAGCAAGAGTTCTCACTCACACCAAACCTTCGTTCACATGGTAATTTAAAATATTCAAACTTTGCTTACTTGGTATTTGCCCTGTTAGGGTCTTAGATTCAAAGTAATATTGTTGTGCCTACATGAGTCCTATTTTTCTAACAATCAAAATATAGCAAATGCCACGATCTTACCCAGCTGTTATTCTATTGAATGGGTAGCTTTTAAATGTGATGGAATTTAACTTTGTTAAGGTGGCATGCATGTTTTACACACTTGTTAGCAATGTTACCTGAGCTTTCTAATATTACCTTAATACAAATATGTCATAAGACCAACTTAAATCGTGTTATGTGTTAATAAGTTTCTAATAATGTTCAGCATGTAAGAGTGACATTTTGGTTGGATTATTACAATTATACAATATCTTAATGACAAATAATTAGACTATTATAGCTATAAAAAAAAAGCTATAAAAAAAAATAAAAAAAATGTTTTTATTAATAGTTGGCCTTTCATTCGGTACACAAGCCAATATGATTTAATATGAATTGTTGTACTTTAATACTGAGTATTTGATTTATTTTATCCATGAGTGAGTGAGTCACTGCCTCTTGTTTGAATCGACATGCTGTTTTCAGTTGTGGTTTGACACTGCAGGACAGTTGGAGACAACAACGCACTTTTATTTTGGGTCAGGCCTCCTTAAATAAGTCACAGTGATTTTACTACTCTTGGAAAGGATTGTGGTGCTGTGCAGAAGAGCCTTGATCAATGTATCCACACAGCACTGGATCAGTTGTACTGAGCGGCCTGAGGCCCAACCATTGTAGCTGCCATGCTGCCCTCATTCCAGTAATGATCTCCCAGTGCACAGCTCCCACGTGAGGCCTTATCAACCCACTGACTCTCACTGTACCTCACACTCTCTTAACCTCTCCCTCTACTACAGACATAAACATTAACTCAAAGAAATAATGCAATTTCAAAAGAAGTTTTAAATTATTAGAAATACATTTGGAAGTTGATATTCCATGCATTGCACTGCAAGTAATCAGATTTTCACTTTGCATAAATAGGCTTTAAAATTTATCTTTTGTCACACCTGTGTCTTCGTCAATGGTGAAAGTGCCCAGTCCGCTGCCTCCTCTGACGGAGTACCTCAAAATGCCATCTCGTCCCTTGTCGTCGTCCTTAGCACTGACTGTCAGGACGCTTGTGCCTGCACGAGAGTTCTCCTTCACTGAGCCTCTCACAGCAAAGTCGGAGAAGTAGGGTGCATACAAATTCTCATTGACATCCACCACCTGAAGAGATGTAATGATTGTCTTTAATTTTGACTGAAGAATGGAGTGAAGATATATTTAGTATCATACAGTATGAATGCAAGAGCAGCATTAGACTAAGATAATAATATTGCCTTTAATTATATTATGGCTAGCAAATATTCATCCACTGACAACAATATTTATTTTCTTATGTACCGTAAATGGCCCCATTCTCTTATCTGAGAATAAAAATGGGGGGTGCATTAAAGAAAACATGAAAATATTGGCACATCATCTTCCATCACAACAACTGGAAGCTTGAATTGAACTAACATACCTACTAAATGTTAATGCTTAATTGATGAAACTGATCATTAGAATTTAATCTGATACAAATCTGTGTGTATGTGTGTATGTTGCATACCTCCACCTCCACAAATGTTTGACTGGTGAAGCTGGGCACTCCTCTGTCCTCAGCAAGTAATGTCAGGTTGAAAAACTGTTGTTTCTCAAAGTCCAGCTCTTTCCTAATCCTCAAAACTCCACTCACAGCATCGATCTGTACAAAGCATTACAATTCCATACATCATAATCTGTCAATAAAAAAGGATCAGCATACTTTCAACTTTATAGACAATACTAATAGTGACATCACCTACCTCAAAAGTGCCATTGAAGTCATTATTCAAGTAGTATCTGACCTGTCCACCAGGACCAATGTCTGGGTCCTGAGCCTGAACCCAGGTAATCACAGCCCCTGGTGGGAGGTCCTCGAGTACTCGAGCACTGTAGCTACTAGGGATGAAGGCTGGGGGGCAATCATTTACGTCCTCCACTATTATACTTAGAGTAGTCACTGACGACCGTCGAGTGCCTCTTTCAGCCTTGTCCCTCACTTCAATCTTCAATGAGAACATTGGGAAGGTTTCTCTGTCCAAGTGGCTGGCAACAAAAACACTTCCAGTTTCGCTGTCAATACCAAACTGAGGGACACTGGTAAGCATTATGTAGGAGAGCTGTCCATTTTGACCAATGTCTCTGTCAAACGCAGTAACAGTAAAAACGTCTGTACCAATGGCCAAGTTTTCTGAAACAAGAGCAGAGAGGCTGCCCTGATCAAACTGGGGGTCATTGTCATTTGCATCCTCAATGATCACAGTCAGTAGTCTCCAATTGGACATCTGAGGAATGCCCTGATCGTAGATGGTAATATTAAGGAAGTAACGATCCAATTGCTCACGGTCTAGTGGTTGTAATACAGTTATCAATCCATTATCCATGTTGATATTGAAGCAGTTTTCTTTGTTCCCATCAGATATGGAAAAGAGAACACGCCCATTGAATCCTATGTCACCATCTCGTGCTCTCACCTGAAATACACTGGCACCAGCAGAGAGGTCTTCTCTCACTAGAATACTAGTAGGCAAGGCTTCAAACTGTGGAGCCTGTTTGTTCACAGAGAAAAGGTCTGTATATCTCTCATCTGGTCTTTGTCTAGCCATAACAGACACTTTTGAGATCATTTTTTCTGCCAACAACTGGGCTGCCCTGGTCTCCTTGCAGTTGAACCCCCTGGCTGGCATCCTACCCCTCACCACAGATACATTCACAAATGTAGGATCAGATAACATCTCTCCATCTGTTGCAACTATTTTCAGATTGAATATCCCACTTTTTAAATTAGCCACTGCTAATGATCTCCTCAATTCCAAAGCCCCAGAGTCTTGATTTAGGGTAAAATATTCTAACTCGTTCCCAGAGAGTATCTTGTATTTCACCATTCCTAGCTCATCCATGTCCACAGCTGATAAGGTGACAATAGTCTCGTTGACAGGGAAATCACGGCTTATCATCCCCCTGCATGAAACCATCTCAAAAAGAGGCTGGTTGTCATTGATATTCATCAGACGAATGGTGACATTGACCTCACTCTCCCTTCTGTAGGGTGAACCCCAATCAGAGGCCCGCACCGCAAAAGTATAGATATCATCTGATGACTCAAAGTCGAGGTCTCTTGTGATCCTCACCTCCCCTGTGTCCTGGTCTATGGTAAATGGAAGAGACTGTTCACCACTTACTGTGTGGGTGACAAACCCATTCTCTCCTTTATCATCATCCACAGCAGACACAACTAGGACAACAGTGCCTACAGGTAAGCTCTCGTTGATTGCAATATCATAGAATGGCATTTTGAACACTGGAGCATTGTCATTAGCATCCTCTATGGTGATTTGGACTTGTGCTCGCTGCTGGCTAATAATATCAACCACCTCCATCTCCATGAAATCCTGTGATATCCTTGTCAGCTGCCTAGTGGTCATAATAACTCCAGTCAAAGGGTTTATATCAAAGTACACTGAATCTGAGAGGCTGCTGAAGCTGTAATTGACACTCAGAGGAGCTGGGGAGATTTTCACCACCTCTACAATAGTGCCTGGGGGAGCTATTTCATTCAGCTTGACTACATAAACATCCTTCTCAAAATTCACCAACACTGGGTCTGGCTTTGTAACCAACAACTGAACAACTTGGGTATTAGAAAACTTTGGCGGTATACCCCTATCTTTAGCTTGGAAGGTTAAGTTACAGCCATAAGGGAATGTATCCCAGTCGACCAGTTCTGATGTTTTAACCCTATATTCATTCCCGACAGGTGATCGATCAACCACAAACTGTTCAAAGGGGTCCCCCTCAATGATGGACACCCACTCTATATGCCCAGATACCCCCTCGTCGTTGTCCTCCACAGTGACTATGGCATAGACTGGGTTCTTGTCCACCCATGATGGAACAACAGCAACTGCACTGAGAACAGGAGAAAATACATTAACCCGCTCCACAGTTACGACCAGCCTAGCAGTGCTGCTGATACCATTGTTCCCATAGAGTTTCATCCCTCTGTCAACCACCTGCACCTCCAGCACAAATCGGTCTTGTTTGTCCATCCTGGGCCGTCCCGTCAGGGTGATGACCCCGCTGGTTGGATGAACAGCGAAGAGTTCCACTCTGTTCTTGAAGAAGTAATAGAACTCCCCATTGGAGCCTATGTCAGCATCTGTGGCCGTTACACGTCCTATGCTGGCACCCAGAGGTGCACTCTCAGAAACAAGGAATGAATAGGTGGTTGGGGAGAAGAGAGGTCGGAGATCATTGGTATCCAAGATCTTGATATAAACAGTGGCTAAGGCCTCTAGGCCTCCTTGGGCAGATGCTTTAACTGTCAGTGTGTAATTGTCCTGTACTTCCCGATTCAAAATGGGACCACTGCCTCCGTTGGTGTGTATACGGAGGAAACAAAAGTCTCCCATTACAAACCCCTCAGCCTGGAAAATTCCCTCACTGTCTCCAGAATCAATGGAATATTTTATGTCTAAAGACCGAGGTGGCCCAAGAATGATGCCCATTTTGACCTCACATCTAGTATATGTTCTTGCAGCAGAGTTCTCAAAGATGGAAGCATTATATGCAGGCTGGGTGAAGAGCAGCAGGCCTTGTCCTGCCCTAGGTTCTCGCGGGAATTGGGCATGGGTTAAGGGGAGACAGAGGAAGAAGCAAATAAAAGGGAAAAGAAGAGAGAAGCTGAGTAGAGGAAGCATATTTCCCCACCGATTAAGCTTCATCACTATTCCATCACCCAGTCACCCTGTATTTGGAAAGAAAAGCAAAGAAAAACATATCTAGATTCAGTTGGTGAGTTGATAGAGACATGCACTCTGCATGCTAAAAATGTGATAGAGAACTGTAGGACAAAACTTACAAAGACATTTCAGGGGTTCTGCTTATCACTACAAGGATATGATAGCATATTCAATGTTGCACCGAAAGGCTCAGAAGCAAAGAAGCAAAGAATGACATATCTTTTTTTTTTTTTTAACACATCAAAGCACAGCACACTTACACAACCTCAGTGAAACATATGATTTCACCAGATAAAATAACAGGGATCAGGAACACTGTTACTACAAAAAAGATTGCTTACAAGACACAAGGACTATGGTTTAGCCAGTGACTGACTACCATGACTGTGATATTTTCACAAAAGAAAATGTAACTCGGACACATGACAATGATATCATTTTGCAAAAATTACTCTTGCACTTGCACAAATTAGATGCACAAACACTTTTTGAAACAATCTGATTTCCAAAAGTTACCATGAGGTTAACTCAAGTGCATAGCCTTAGCCCATTTAATAACTACCAGAAAAAAGAAAGAAGCGGAAAATGAGGTGGCCTAATTAAAAACGTTTGTAACTCTCTTATTTTCTTTTTAAAACAAATTTTTGTAAATTGTATGGGCTACTGTATAATGAATGTTGTATGCATCTCCTAATAGCGACAACAGCAGTGCCTTGATTATTACTATACAACTTCAACCGAAACTAAAATAATAATAAATAATAATAATAACGAAGATATGAAATGTGAGCCCACTTATACCCTATGTAGGACCTATCGTACAGGCCTATAAATATCAGCACCAAATAGGCTGACAGAATTTAACGACACAAATCAACATTCCCCAGAGGGAGACTGTCCCGGGAGAGCCTGGGGTGCATGTATCGTCTCCCATGTTGATGCAGATACAACTCGTCTCCGTGCAAAACCAACGAGTTTATTATGCCATAGGCTGTAGCTTAATTAACTAGGCTATACTGTAGGCTACTATACAGACTTCACTCACACCTCACAGCGTGTCCTACCTTTAGACGAAACAGCTGTAATCAGTGGAAGTAAATCAGTTCCCATCCTTTCCCCGACAGTCGTTTAAGAAAGACAGCAAAACGCGCAAAACAGTTGCGCAGAAGTCGACGGTGATGTGCGAAATGGAACATGCATGTGAACATATATCCCGAGAGGCAGTTGTCTACTAGGCTGCAGCCATCGTCGTAAAACTAAATAGCTATTGCCCCAGTTTCATGCACCGGACTACTGTAACCCAGAGTGCAGCGGGCTATTTCGGCTTTAGTTGACCCAAAACTGACGTTAAAACAGTCAGGTGTTCGTGTGCTGGGAGGTTCAGGTCCGAGATACATGTGGTACCAAGACCATGTCGCTTAACGCAAGTTTGGAAGCGGTCAGCATCAGTTGTCGTTTATGTGGGACCACGGAGCGCTCGCAGCTTGGAGGGGGCGGGTTGGACAAGCTCCGATCTTTGCCGAGCGTGGCCGACAACATCCGGAAGTGAGACCAGCGTAATGTACAGCAGTTGCGGCTCTGTATCTCACACACGAGCTTTTTTGTGATTAATTACACATCTCACCACCAGTTTAATTCGTTTCGCTCGCCACTATGTCCGTCTTGTGTTATAATAAGGGATGCGCACAGCGATTTGATCCGGAAAATAACCCAGACGGTGAGTAATAGTGTCAGTTAACTACCGCTGTGTCCTGTACCAGTCTGTTAGCAAGCTAACCTCTTGTCATCTGGAATGTTCTACAGCGAGCAGGCCCGGTGGGCCAATGTAGATGACCTGATATTAGTTAGCAGACTGGACCCAACACAGTAGTAACCTCATTCAGCAACACCGTTACAGCTGACAAGTCTTGTAGCTAATAACATGTGGGCCTGATGTCGCTTATCACGATGTTGTTAGCATGTTAAGCTCCTGTGATTAGCACGTTCGCGGGTAGTTATCGTTAGACTTTGCAGAACCATTGTCCCGGACAGGGCACAAAGTAAGCGGTTAAAAGTTGTTACACTCAAATAAACCGGCTATCTACAGCACGTTCTTCAATGTTATGTCATATTCATAACTATGCTACCACCACGTGTTATTTCGCAAACAACTAAATCACTTTTTTTCCCTAACGTATAGTCAGCCCAGTCAACAGCAGCCGTGCCTCACTGTTGACTGGGTTGACGATACGATCGTAACATTCAAAGGGGTTGTCAAGTAACTTTAAGGTCCACGTGAAATAGATTACAAAAGATACATAGATACTGCAAAGCTATACAACTGAGTTGAAGAGAACAGTGGGACCGATGAGATGGATGGGCAGTCAACTGGAAAGCCTCCCATACATTACAATGCACATACAAGGGACATGAAAGTATAGTAGGTTTGTAGTTACAGACATCATATTTATGGCAAGAATGTCACGAGCTAATCCTTTTTCTTACTACCAGAAGGGCTTATGCCGTTAATATATATTTTGCACCCACACTGTCTCTTGCCAGCAGTTTAATATCAGACTGTGAAAGTGTAATCAGCCTCCCAACTGCCCAAATGAACAGACGCCTCATTTAGAAATCAGGACATTTGACAAATGTAGTCCTGATATGTTTACAGTGCATATTCCTCACCTAACAAAAAAAGTCTTGGGGGTCAAAGACATTTTAAACACCACTCATCATGAGCAAAGCAAATGACTCCCATCTCATTGCCTTTTCTCATGTTTGAGGCCATGGTTGGTTACAGGTTGCCACATATCACGTTTTTTTAATGTGAGAAATGGTAGATTTGTGATTATTAATATCTCACACATTTAGCTGATAACATCTGCAAATTAAATTATTAACGCGTTCTTCTTTATGAAAAACCTGCTTCCAGAAGTGCAGTACCCCAACAAAACCACTAAGAAATTCACTTACATGATGGTTGTGCAGAGATAAGATTATTTTGATGATACATTTCCTCTTGATCTTGAGTATCCTTACGCGAAGGCAAAGTTTGATCATGAAACCATTGTTCATATGAAGCCACTGATCTAAATTTAATTGAACGTTCAAAGTGGTTTTGTCTTCAGCTCCCACGACAATACCTCAGCGAGTCCCTTCTAACAAAGTGTCTTCCTCCGTCTTCAAATAATATAACACTCTGCATCTGGCAAGGCGGAATTAATCTAATTTCCATTTTAGTCATATGGCTCTTTTCATAGCAGTATTCATTACCTTTAGGGGTATCTAAGGCAGTGGCGTTGAAGGAGCACAGCTCAGTCTGTACTATAAGAAAAATGCTAGATTTATGGAGTCACCCAGCTGTATTTTCTTATTCATTCCGCAGTGATGTGTCTTTTAGGGCAGTTCCAAAAAGAGAATATTTTAAAAAATCATGCTGTACTTTTCATTTTAAGCTAATATGTGTTAAACTGTCTGATAGTATCTCAAAAGTATCCTAAATCCATTAGTTTAAAGTGGTATTCATTTAAGGTTTTCATGTGTAGTAATCTTGTGTCAGTTTCAGATTGTCTTTTGTCTCGTTTGTCTTTTATGTTGCTCATATTTAGCCTAGATTTTGCTCCAGTTTTAATTTCTTTTTTCTTCCACAGAAATGTGTTCATTTGAAAGGAGACTTTCATAAATCTTTCCAATTAATTTCCTAATGCCACAGTTAATCATTTATTGGTGTATTTTGGGTACCGCGCTTCATAAAGGAAAATCCAAATAATTACGTTTAATTGAAAAACTAGTGAAAATTGTAGATCATTGTCTACTAAAGCTTAATTTCTCTTGATTACTTTTTGTTTTCTAGTTTGCGAAGTCTGTAGTGTGGTTGTTTGTTTTAGCCGTTTATTATTCAATGTCACTTTTGTACTTGTGATCAGTTCTTGTTTGAAACCCCAAGGATGATCCTTCTCATTTCAGTTGACTACTGAACTGCTTTCAGAGGGAGAGAGAGAGAATAAAGACATTTTATTTTTTGTTTTACCCTACAATCTACACACTTCTTCACGCTTGCCTGAGTACATTATGATAAATTCAGTTAGGCACAGACGTGACTCCATAGACTAGAGCCATCAAATACGCTGGAATAATACCGTTTCCAGCTAAATGCACATTAACAAACCACTGTAACTTTTTATTGTTCAGTTTCTAAAATGACTTCAAACTGCTTTGTTGGAGGCTCCACTTTGGACTTTTGTCCAACCTCAATCTGCAACAAGTCATTTTGGGAGAAAAGTTTTGATTCTTTTATAAAACTCGAATTCATTAAACACAGGCCAGGAAAGGTAGACGTTTATAAACAGTCAGGTTTGCACGTTATTCAATCCTGTTTCCACATATTCTTCCTCCAAAATCAATCACGGTTGTGATTTGTTTTCACAGATGGCTGCACCTATCATCCAGGAGTCCCAGTATTCCATGATGCATTGAAGGTAAAATGCCTGAAAATACACAGGTAGCTTGTCTCATTATCTGGTGAAAGTTAAATGTCAAATGTCTCTTTTACTTTCTCCAGGGATGGTCCTGCTGCAAGAGAAGAACTACTGACTTCTCCGACTTCCTCAGCATCGTTGTAAGCTATTGCTTCTGTCGTAATCCATACTTGGAATTCTCCTTGGTCTTGTTTCCATTGTCTTTTGTTTTCATAGGCATTGACTGCCTCCCCACCTTTGCTGTGGCCATATTGTCCATTTCGTTTGTGAGTCCAACACAGTGACTTTCTCCTCACAGGGCTGCACAAAAGGTCCCCACAACAAGGAGAAGCCCCCTGAGCCGGTGAAACCAGACGTGACCTCATCAGGAGAAAAGAAAGACGCAGATGACCAAAAACCAAAGTTTAACGAGTTCATCATCTCTGCACCAAAGCCTCAGGAGGCAATACGCAGACCCAGGTTGTACAATTGACTTCAAACATAGTTCTTATATTTTAATCAGTACCATATTCTTGCAGCAAACCTCTATTTAAGGAAAGCAAATATGTCTTTGGAGATACAAAGTCCATATTGTAACCACATTTTATTAAATCAAAACTTTAAATGGGCATTGTTTTTAAAGTCACATTTAAAGGAAAGAAATGGGCCTAGAGCAACACACTTTTCTCCATTCAGTACACCAACGGGACTTCCGGTTTAAAACTATTAAAAATAGTTAAACTATTAAAAATGATTATCTCTTCGAGTTACATTCTGTTATGAATTATTCTTTAGTTTAGTATCAATTGCATAAAAGGATAGGTATAGTGTCAGAAGTATTAAATCATCCTGAAATGATCAATCGTATACTGAGGATGCACAGGAAAGTCTGAGGCGCTCTCTAGTCTTTAACCCTGGTTACTTCCCACCAGAGTTCAAAGAAAGTGGACAAGTGACTGATGAGGTGAATACTACTGAATAGTGAAACTCCTTTTAAGTAGTGTGTTTGTCTTAGGCTGGCTTTGTACCCCCCTAAGTCTGAAGTAATGCTGCCAACAATGTATTCTTTACTTAAAGTAAAAACCACAATACCCATACAAATAGTTTTCAACTAACAAATTAATTTCAAAAAGACACAGTTTGCTCCTCCCTTTGTCGTTGTTTCATGCCTGTTTGTTTTTGTCACCGTTGCAGTGCTGATGAGCCCATCGTGAGATTGCAGCATAAAGTCTCTGCTTCTCTGAAGCAGGCTCTGGAGAAACTGAAGCTTTCTGAAAATGTGTCAGAGAAGGAAGGTGAGTACAGAACTTTATCTTCCCCTCTTTCCTTTTCCACGGTCTTGTTAGAGTAGACAGGAAGGTCATGTTGACAGTTAAAGTTAATGGCCCCTGGGAACCTCACCTGTGTCATTCACATAATGGCATTTGAGCAAAAGCGGACAGGGACCGGACAACTCATCATAACTGTTTATGCATTTTTTAGATGCTCTTCAAGGTATGGATGTCAATGCTTTGTCTCTC
Organism: Nannoperca australis; assembly: GCA_036023655.1. NCBI lineage: Eukaryota > Metazoa > Chordata > Actinopteri > Centrarchiformes > Percichthyidae > Nannoperca > Nannoperca australis. The sequence goes on along the minus strand of JAVQJD010033412.1, from coordinate 11,177 downwards.
TCTGTCTTTCTAGAGGAAGATAGTGACGAGATCAAGATTGGAACCTCGTGTAAAAATGGAGGATGTACTAAAGTAGGTCAATGTGTCTCTATACTGGAGAAAACATTCTGGGATCAATTCTGATGGTGTTGAAAAACCTCTATCCTTATCCATACTTCTGTTGGGCTTTGGCAACAGCAATGTTTACATTTTTTTTGAAATGCTGAAATTGTGGAGTTTGCCCCTAAGCCCCACAAATTTTAAGCCAAATGAAGTTCACACATTTGAATAATTCTATTAACAGATGTCATTAAATGAAAACAAATCATGATGATCCAAGCTGATCCTGACAAAGAAATTAGATCGCCCCCAAAAGAGTTCACCGCTCTGGGTAAGGGGAAATACAGCTCCTTTTCTTCCTACTCCTCCTCCTCCTCCGCATCCGCTCTGAGACAGATGCAAAGCAACATTTTTTGCTCAAGTTAATCTGGCCTGTCAGAGCAGAAACCCAGAGATTAGAAAATAAACGGTGAGGAACATTTACATTGACTTGGGTTTTGTAGAAGCTTTGAGTGGGACTTGAATGATTTACATAATTGGACTTTAACTGATTTGATTGAAAGCCATTAGATATTCTCTCAAGGGCTGCCTGCTTTTAGTTGATTAATCAGTTGGGGTCTTGGTAGAGTCTAAATTGGTACTTAAAAAAACATTTTTTAGTCATTACTCATTCCCATAAAATGATACTTTGACCTCTATCATTACAATAAGATTCGAAAATGTGCTTTAATAAGCAGATTTAAGGAGCTCGTCCTGCATGCCTCGATTCATCTGCAAAGAGATGACAGTACTGGGGAAATAATTTACGACTTGTCAGTTCAAAAAAACGACTTGGGAGTTTTATTAGTTCAGGAGAACCTAAGTTCCACACATGCAGCTTAGCCCTGTTTGTTTTTTTTGAGAACAAACAACCTTTTGAACCATACTTCTGTTGTTATCTTCAGAGTTTTGATGGACCTGCAAGCGATTTGGATGTGTGCTCGTACCACTCTGGTTTTCCTATCTTCCATGAAGGGTTAGTATTACTAATGTTTTTTACCATATCATGAAGACATTTTAATATTCAAGCTATAAAAAAAAAAAACATAACGTTCCATCGCTGCGTTTCACAGCATTAACATGAAATAGTGGTTATTCTTCGGTAATTAAAAGAAGCGTGGAGAGCAACACTAGTATTTTTCTGTTGGTCTTGTTTACTGGTTCTCTTGAGTGACAAGTTATTGACTGCTAAAGCTCCAGCGGGTGTATGTCTTTCCTGCATCTCCAGGATGAAATACTGGAGCTGCTGTAAGAGAAAAACCTCTGATTTTAACACCTTCCTCTCTCAAGAGGGTTGCACCAAGGGAACACATCTATGGAGGAAAAAAGATGCGGTAGGTGTGCCCGTTTGACAGCTAAGCAATCACTCATGTGTGCAAGTCTGCATGGGAGAGCCTCAGCTGTGACTCCATCTAGTGGTGTCTGGTAAACACTTACAACAGGGGGGGAGGCGATGCTTCGTGGTAGAGACTGAATGGCTGAGTTTGTGTATCAAATGATCTTACACCGCTTCAGTTGTTGTTTCTCTGAACTCCCCTTGCAGGGTAAGACGGTGGTTCCATGTCGGTTCGACTGGCACCAGACCGGGGCGCAGGTCATAATCTCGATCTACGCCAAGAACGCCATCCCGGAGCTAAGCTACGTGGACGCCAACAGCACCACTGTGAGGAATGCTAATAGTCTTTCAGGTGATTCCTATCCAGCTTAGTTCTTCTCAACCTAACGTTTACTCGTCTTTTCTCCTTCAGCTCTGCATCCGTGTTATATTCGAGGGAGAGAAGGAATTCGATCAGAAAATTAACTTGTGGGGAGTAAGTACAGCTTCACTCTTTAAATCTTCACTAGGGAGTGAACATGGCAGTAACTACCAGCTCTAACTGGTTACATGTTGTATCATCGAGGGCCTTTTTGCTTTGGGAATATGGTCTTTTGATGGACTTTAGTTTGTTAACCCATTCTGTCGTCACACTCCCTCTTTTCCTTTCAGGTGATCGATGTGAGTAAAAGTACAGTGAACATGATGGCCGCCAAGATCGAAGTAGCCATGAAGAAGTCAGAGCCAATGTCATGGGCTCGTCTGGACCTCCCTCCCCCCGTCCCCCCACCCAAGGAGAGCGAGAAGAAAAAAGAGGAGACAGACAGCGAGGATGAAGATGAATGATGAGGAATTAGAATAAAAACATAGCGTTTATTTTTAGCTGAATCCACGGCCACACAGTCCATTCTTTACCTCTTTCAAGAGTCACATCTTTCGCTGTCATGGAACTTTGGCCTCTACTCTTCGACACTGCAGTGTTTCCCCTTTCATTCTTAGTTGTCAACATTCTTGATTTTGCCTGTTTTTTGTTTTTTTTCTTGAGTTTTGGTTCGTTTTATTCCTCACTATATAGGTTAGTATGCTGAAGAATCTTCAAGTATTTTTTACAACAGTTTTTCACTCAAGCACTGAATGAAAATGGGGGAATGCTGACTTTTAGTAAACTTTCAATCAAGTCAGACGATGACACACTTGTTGATTGCACTGAAATCCCCCTGGGAAATAACACCACACAGTAAGATGTGGGTGTGACCATACTTAATCTCAGACCCGTAAAGCCTTTCATGTGGACTGCTCACATCAAGTCATTGTAATGGACCACAGCTGTGACCATCTTCTATTTCAACAATGTTTGATTTAGGTTCATTCCATCCTTTGGTTTCATATACTGTATAAGTGACTGCATTGTTTTGTCCACCAGTATCACATCAGATTAGATGCTGTCTTCACAGATAATATTCCTGTGTGTGTGTGTGTGTTCTAATGAAGCTGCTCTATGTAGTTTGAGTAGGAAATTTGGATCTCTAAATTGTTAACACATGTATAATCTGGAGTCTATTTTGAATAAACGGTGTTAGATGAAATACCGTAGTTCCTTGGGACTCTTAAATGTTTGACAGCTTTGCTCCGACTATCCCACCTTTTGCACAGTTAAAATTGTTTTTTTTACAAGATTATACATAATGTATGTTTTGTACATTGTGACCAACGCTGTATTTATCTCCATTTCTTGTCAAACAACATGGCACAGTTTTAATAATGAGAATGTACTGTAATATCTGAGAATGCCAATTGTACAAACAAAGTACTGTATTACAACAATGCTATGCTAGACAGCATGTCTCAAGGTTTAGAATGTATGAATTAAATTTTACTGAATGAGACCATGACTTAAGGGTAACATTATTAGGGTGCCGATTTATCTTACCAAAAATAAATGTTTGTGTTGAACTTTTAACAACTGGGGTATGTATGAGAGAGAGGTGGTTAATATATCTAATGCAGTATATGCAGAGCAGGTTTTGTTCGAGTGGTGTTAACGGCAGACTCTTTCATCAGTTGGGACCTCATGGGAAGAAACTCGTCTCTTGAATTAAAGTAGGTGTGACCTTTCAAGTGAAGATTTTGAACCACATGCAACTCTGGGAATTGCAGTGACTTTTGCAAATGTCATAAAGTTATTTAAACTATATTACATCACTGTAAGATTGGGGTATTGAACTATGTCCTGGTGCTGTCTCAGACCGTGACTTTTATGCAGACCTTTTTCTCTTTCCAAAAGCACGTCTCACACCACAAACATGAATCAATTAAAATGTGATTCGGACAACTTCCACGTAAAGATAATTAAAAAAGTCCCCAAAGGCTTCTGTAAATGTATTTGAAGACTGTGTTTCTTAATCTGAATGGCAGTTGGATGCATGTAGGATATCATTTCTTGATAATAAATTCCTCCATATGATGCAACAGACTGCAGAACCTGATTTTGAAGGTAGGCATCATGTAAACGCCACAGAGTAAATGTGAAGTAATTATGGAAAATTTTCCTGACAGAAACCAATACATTTCTGAAGTTACCTAATGGATAGAAAAGTTACAAGTTGTGGGAACATATTCAAAGTTAAACATGCCTAATAAACAATTTCACAGTCATACAGCTTTAATACAGTTTAAATACATCTCCATAAACAAAGAGTATAGGTTCATTACAATTAGTGTAATGTATAATTCACAGTAATTTGATATAAAAATCCAGGCTGTGTCTTCACATAGTTGTTTGGTAGTTGCGTTGGTTGCTTTCCTCTGTGGCATTCCTCCACATAAGTGGCTGTCTTTCTGGGAAGGAAACTGACTTTCCCCACCTCCCAACATTCAGCCGCCGTTTTGCAATCAGGACAGCAGCACCTAGGGCCACTGCTACAATTCCTCCACACAGCCCTGCAAGCAGCAGCCATGGCCATACATCCTGCAATTCCTCCAGGTAAGGGTGCATGGATTCTGCTAGTCTCTGGCCTGGAGAAAAGATAGAATTAATCACAGGAAAGTATGCAAAATGTTCTTTTGACTTAGAAAGCAAAGCAAACATAGTAAGAAACCTTAATCTGAGGGGGCTAAATTCTTTTACAGAGGAAAGGAAATTAAATCATATTGAGATTTAAATAAACTTTGGTTTAAGACTTTTTCCCCAAATAGATTAAACTGATAGATTTCTGAAAATGCAGGGGAAGAATGTAAGAAAAGATTAGCAGAGATAATGGAAATCAGTTATTCATTTCCTCAAATGCAAATCAATGTGGAAAATAGAAGAGCTCCATTTAAACAGAACTTACTGGCATCCAGCAGATATGTATATTCATATCCCAGGTCCTTGCTGGAGATGAAGTATTCTCTGTTTCTGTGGAGGGGCAGGAAGGGCACCATGTGGTATTCGCTGTTGTGTCCTATAGGAGCATTAGACTCTGGATACTGTGATGGAGATGGTCTATGCCTCCTGAGCCACTGCTCATAAATGCTTTCATGGAGAAAAACAAAAACAAATACAGTATCATCTTTAAGTGCAAGAGTGCAAGTGTACTCGGATGATAAAATATGCGTCGGTGCGTGTCTCACCTGTCAACAAAACAGTGGTGGAGAAGGAATATGGGGTCATTTGCTGATCCCTGCACTGAGGACATGGATCCGTTCATGAACACATGGAGAGCAGCATGCATGCCCAAATGAGAACTGCTTCCTAACCCCGTCTGAGGATCCCCGAATCCTGAAAGATGAGAAGTCTTTAATTAGCATTGACAAAGGTAGCAGCAGCATCTAGTGGTTAGGGTAACAAACAATTTATGTTGTAAAGTAAGATATTGTCACACAAAATCAAAACAAATAATGGCATTTTAAAAAGAAGACCTTGGATTCACTAAGTCATTCAGTGACACTATCAACAAAATAACATAATTTATGCTTTGGAAACAGCATTCAGGTACTTTTTCCATCCAAAGTGGATACAGTACATATAGTGTATTTTGTAATGTAACCGGTCAAACAGACAAAGATTGTATCCTTAAACAAGATGTGTATGGAGAGAAATCTCTGTAAAGCTCTCCTGCAGTGAGCTATCTTTCTTTTCTGGGAAGTATGAGATATGGAAATATGTTCAGATCTGATAAAGGTATCCTAGGAAACCATCTCAAGCCTCTAAAGCAATGCTGGACGTTGGAGATAGCCCATTATTGGAAATAGATGTTTAGCAATGTTTCATTTTGTCAGAATGTGTAATCCTGAACCCATATAATGCCAACCCTGAGATTTATGCATACTCAGATATTATATTTGCAAGAGTCACCAGTAGACATTTAAGTGATGCACAATCCAATTTATGGATCATTCTTTTTATTATGTCTAACCTTCCGTTTCACTAAATGTCACTTTCACTGCATACTTTAAAAGGGTTACAGTGGTTATTTAGGACTAATCATCTGCAAATGAGTGATAGTATAGTATAGTTTCTCCCAATAAATACGATGTTATAATGCATTATTAAATCCAACTTGTCAGATTAAACTAAATGTATGCCATGTGAGGCAATTTAAGGCCACAAGTTAAAGTGGCATGACAGACAGATTTACACAGTGAGAACAAAGCAATGCAGTGACATCAGCAGGTGTGTGAGTGTGAGTGGTCAAACTTATCTGACCTTCCAGGGTGTTCCTGAAGCTCATGTTGGCACTGCGGTCCATGGCTCCGGTGTCATAGTTGGTCAGACTGACAGTGAACTCCACCTCTGCTGAAGTTGGTAATCGTGCAACCAAGTTACGATTGTGGTTTCCAGGGTTACGACGCAATGGGCCTTCGTCCCCGGCATCACATAACACACCTCTGACACTGTAGTCCTGTGCTTGGGAGCACAGCACCTGTTGATGGAGACCACAGGAACATATTGCTATATGCACCAGCACAACTCGATGCGAATAAGTAAAGGTGCCATTTATTCATTTAAAACAAGGCTATACTATGAGTATGCATTGAAAAGAATATCCAATTCCCTGCATCTTTATGATTTTTAAAGTAAACATGTCTAACATCCAATAATGAGCCTGGGTTGCTGTCACGTGATAGATGTACAAAAGACTAACGAACGAACGACCCAAACCAGTCAGCTGTCATGTGAGAAAAACAAAACCCATGCATTATTACTGTCGCACATGCGCAGACCCAACAATGAACAAATTACTTTCGGACACAACTCGTTACTACTCGTTCATATCAAAGAGTAGTTCAAATGAACAATTCGCTCATGATTTACACATCACTGCTTTGGTATTTTAACTCAAAGGTCAGCCCACACATACTTGTGACTGGTCAGGAGTGAAGAAAAGAGATGAAAAGAAAAGTAAAGGGAAGGGAAGAACAGAACAATTTTGGCAACCTACGAGAAAGAAGCTGGAGGAGTTATCCAGCAAAGAGGGAACCCTTAGGGAACATTCCCTGAAGGTTCTCTAAAGGTTTTGGGAAATTTCTTGAAAAAAACCTTCAGAGAACGCTCCCTAAAGGTTCTCTGAAGGTTATATAAAGGGTTTTTATAAAACCCCAGAGAACCTTTAAGGAACGTTACCTGATGGTTCCCAGACGGTTATATTTGTGAAGCTGAAATGTGCAGCTGAAAAGCTGAAATGAACAAAGAAACTGGAGTCAAATTCCTTGTATGTGTACACGTACCTGGCCAATTAAAGCTGATAGGAATAGTAATTCTAACTTCAGTTTAGGTTAATTTACCAAGGCAGTCACAGAGATAACATTAAGTAATTTTAAGGTTCTTCTACTACCTAGTATTTAGTGTTTCTAACTAACAAGTCTTCCTGTAATATGTTAACTTTGTTTTTATATTTGGCAGAGGCCCTGGAAAAGTACTTAACTCACACTAACAGTGTGGGAGCAACAGCACAGACCAAGAAAACACATGTGAGACAGAGTCCTAATGTCAGCTATACAGTTAAGATTCTGTATAAATATGTTTGTTAGTAAATCTTTTTTTTTTTTACATCCACTTCATGTGATAATCAGGAAGCTTGTGGTGGCAGGCGAAAGACTTAAGGCTGATTTTAACGACCAAAGATTGATTTAATAGATATGTAAATATGTTGATCTTACAACAGTTCAATTTTGACTGAAATAAATTGTAAAAGTTAAAATAAGTGTTGATTAGAAGTGGTTTGGAAATGTGAGCAAACTTTCTTGTATTGTGTTTGTTTCACTGTTTTGTTTCCATGTCAGTCATGATGTTGCAGTCCTAATACTGTCACGATATCATAATACACAAAGCTGTCTGCCTCTTCCAGAATGTGTAGTAACTCCAGCCAAACAAAGATGAATCCATGATTACAAACTGCAACAACTGACACCACAATGCCAAATGCCGCCATCATGAAGTCCTGGTGTCAACAAGCACTGGCTGGTTGCCTATTAAAATTAGGAAAATGTTGGAAGAACTTGTGCTTGTGGGTCTGCTGGATTTTACAGGCTATGTTTAAACACAACAAGTTTATGTTTGCATGTCACATTCAACCACTAACTGTGGCTTTAACAAGAGGCAATTGCAAAACTCAATAGTTGTCTAATAAAAGAAAACGTATTTGGCAAATTCTTTGTTTATAAGGCCAACACATACCATTCAAACTGTTTCTCTGTCTTTTGTTACAGATGGTGCTGACTGTTCGTGAAACTCCATTTGGAAATGTGTTGTTTTTTTTAAAGAGCTGTTAATTGTAGCTGTGGGTAAAGGTGATGTCACTCGTTTGGTGTGAGCGCCATCTTTCGGCCAACTTGCACTACTCAAGTTCCTCCTTCAGTTCACGAGGAGGAAGGAGAGAGAGATGGAACAACTATGCATCTGAATGTTGGTGGGGGAAGAAAAGATATATGGATGAGTATATTGTTCACTGTGCGTTATGGTAACTGGTGAAAACTGATACAACTTTTTAATTAACTTGAAATGAAATATCCTCTAGAAAGAAATGCAGTTCATTTTAGGATATCAAGATGAGAATTAGTAGTGTAATTACACATCCTGCAGTGACTCTAATAGGAATATGATAGAAAAAAAAAAAGAAGCCAGTTCAGACTTTTTGGAATGAAATACTATTTAATCAGGAATCATTTTGATCACGATTTGTATAACTTTTAAAATAAAAATTGTATCTTTTAGCCCAACTAAATGTAGCCTTAATGAGCAGTAAACTGAGGTTCTGTGGACACTCATTAAGGCAACACCCCACTAACTGTACTTATTAAGATCTGTTTTTTTTGGGATATTATAAACTAATTTTGATGTTCGTTAACAAATCACAAATCCTAAATAGCCAATGTGGTCCAGTGAACGTTCCTCCGAACCGATCACTGTTTGCTTGGGCCTAGCCTATTTACCTTCCACGAAGAGAAGACCGAGCCCGGGCTGAGAAAACTGGGGTCCTTGGGGCTCCGGTCCCCCATCAAGTCGTCCGTACACACGTCACATCCCTGGGCATCCCTCCAGTCCCAGTAAGGGATGGTGAAGCTCGCGTCTGCGGTCAGCTTCCTGATCTCGTGCTCCCAGTGCAGCAGGTACACGCGGTGCCACGGGAGGAACGCGGGCGCCCAGTGCGCAAAGTCCACGTCGGTCCACACATTCCCCGGCCCGCCCAGCAGCGCTTCCCGGGACACATAATAATGCATCCACACAAACAAATCATACACAGACACATCGGCGAACATCGGGTTCGAGCCATTTTGCATCTCCTGGTAGGTCCCGATGGCCACCACATAGTCCCTGCTGACCGTCTGCTTGGCCAAGTTCAGGTAGGACACAAGTTTGACCCTCTCGGCCCTGGAGAGGTGAAATATGTTCCTCCTCAGAGACTCTCTCCTCTCATTGCAGTTCACGCCAAAGTAGCCAAACTTACAGTCAGCGCAGTTGAAACCCATAAAGTTCCCTGCACACTGGCACGTCCGGTTGTAGAAAACCAAGGGCCACTTCTCCCTGTCGTCCAACCCGGAGAAGGGGTACTGCGGCCCGTCGGGCTGGTCGGACAGCTCCACGTCCTGGCAGAAGCCTCGACCCGACCTGGCTCCGCAGGACGTACCGTCCCCTTCCCAAAGCGGGCAGCACTCCTTGGTACGCAAGGCTTCCCGGGTGGCACACAGACGGGGGAATTGTTGACAGCTGGGCGCAACACATAACACGAAACTAACGATGATCAGGGGCCACATTACAGCAACGTTTTACTTTGGGCACGGCAAGCAGTCACCGAGAAAGGAACCAAAGTGTGAAAGCATGCGTTCACACAGGCTTAGATTCTTCAGGGGGTTACTCCTGGCGCCACCCTCCTCTGTTGAGCCAGTCACATGCCGCTTAACCTCAGGGTGAAGCTTATTTCAGGGGGGCAGTTCGCACAAATACACACATCCCAAGACTGCAGCCAACTCCCTCCAGAACAAAAAGGAATTACTCTGACGAAAACTCAGCAAAGCATTTCTAATGAATGGCCTAATGAAAGATTAATCATAATTACGACTTATATTATAAGCAAAAAAGTAAACTGATATTCATGGCATTATGGATGTGGAATTCACCATGACAATATGCCTGCTGGGACCACAGAGAGAAAGATACAGTACACGTACATTTATACATGTACATATTATGTAGGTGTATGTGTATGAACAGTGTGTCTTCCCTTCTTGTGACACGAGACAGTTGAGGGCAAATAACCAATGGCCATTCACAAATAAACTATCAAACGACATATGTCTGGTATAAACTAATGAAAAATAAGCCTCTGTCAGAATTCAAAGACCTTGAGAATACTTTAATTAAAACGTGTATGTTGAAATGGAGGTTTTAATTGCATATCTGACTAAACTAAAACTCTCAGAGTTAGGAGTAAGTAGTCAGAGTAAAGATTCCTTTAATCAAATCACAAGTCTTTTGTGAGTGTGGTCATACGATCCCACAATATTGCCATCAAAGCGTAAACCAACAAAGGAGTTACTGAGTACAAACTGATGAGTAATGATAATAGCTAACAATTGCCTAAGGCAAGAATATGTGATAGGCTATTTGCATTTGTAAAACGTTTTCTCAGTAGAAAAGGTCAGTGTCTTTTTATCATTCTCAGTAGCCAACCGCTATCCCCCATGCTCCTCAGCACCTGAGACTAGAAGCATGTGATAGCCTATTCAGAACATTACAGATGTTTACAATTGATAATGGATATGTCTTATATTTCTTTATCCCTTTATAGGGCACTCATTGAAATACTTTGAAATTCAAAAAATCAACCTTAGGCTGTTATTGGAGAGCATAACAATACTTTATTTCTTTTGTAACAGTTTTCAAACTTTTTATTTTTCCTGTAGAAAATCAAGGCCAATGAAGTTACTATATCGGGTTACTCGCCCGTCAGTGGTAAAACAAATACCAATAAGTATTTATATAAGAAATACAAGAAAAACACATAAGGTGAAAGAAACATGTTTTACAACATTTGAACATCACATCAGAACATAACAACAGTGCTGATATAGGCACCTGTGCGTGTGTGTGAGGGTTCGAGGAACACAACAAGTGTTTGTTTGTCTCGGTCTGTCTGTGCCTCCGTCTGTTGTGTCTGTCTGTCTGTCTCTTCCTCTGTCTGTTGTGTCTGTCTGTCTGTCTGTCTGTCTCGGCCACTGTCAGTCTATCTGAAACAGGCACCTCACACATTACCTCTTTAGGCATTAGACTTCTTCGTGGTACTTGACAAAGCAGTCACGCTCG
>JAVQJD010033384.1:0-31727 GCA_036023655.1 Nannoperca australis | reverse complement strand
TTATTTGCCTTTTGTTAAATAAAGTGCATCAGATAGGTTGTGATGTTGTTGCAATATTTCCAGTGTTTTGGGGTATTTTACTTCATGTACTGTGATATTAAATGCTTTTCAGACATTCATTAGATAAAATGTGAAACAAACTATTTTCATTTAGTATTTTTATATTTTGGAGTTTCATTGCAGCAATTATGCAATAAAAAAGTAGCCATTCAAGTGGACTTTGCACCTCAATTCTTGTTTAGGTTCTTTATATTTTGCTGTAACTCGTATGTCTTCTGTTGTAGATGGGTGGGATGGAATCTGTGATCACGGGGCTGATTGATGAGTTTAAATTCCTCCACAAGCACAGAGAGCTGTTCACCCTCTTCATCGTCAGTGCAACCTTCCTCATATCCCTCTTCTGTGTCACAAATGTAAGTGTGCATGTTGGTCATGTTTGTGTGATTTCACACACATATGTGATCCTTTCCTCAAACTCTGGTCGTAAAACAGTCCTGCTGATCAAAAGACAACTCTGCAAATACAATAAAGTGAATCATCATAATCTTTTTTTTCTCTTACTGTAGCCTGTGTGATAACACTTAATTTACTAAAACAGTTTTATTATTATGCATTAATTTTTTTTTCTCTCTATCTCCAGGGTGGGATGTATGTTTTCACTCTGCTAGACAACTTTGCGGCAGGAACATCGATTCTCTTTGGAGTGCTTATTGAAGCCATTGGCATTGCGTGGTTTTATGGTGAGACAAATGGACAGGAGAAAAGAGGAAGGAAAAACAGATGATTCATGTTTTCATGGTCAGCAAAACTGATGCTATATTAAGAGTTTGATGAAAAATCTGTTGGTATAGGCGTGTTGTGCCTCAATGCAACATAGTTCTATTAGACGAAAGGATACTGCAGCTTCAAAGTCTATTCTCACTAATGGTTTTGGCCTCTTCAGTTTCTGTGCAGGTAATGTTAAGGTACAAGAATATACTGTAGCTGTGGTGCTCATAAGAGCCTAAAGTTCATTCATTCAGTAGTGGTGAGCCGCAACCAAGAAAATTGCAGCTGGGGAACAAGCAATTCCCATTTGTCATGGACAGGAGTCAGCTGTCTAATAGCTAGGTTGTAGATTGTTGTGGGTGGTAAATGGGGTCACCCTCAAAGTCTCTCTCCAGATGTCCAAATTCTATTGACACTCAATTTTACACAGTTATGCCATCATCTCTACTACACTATATGTTTTGGTTTCTGGAGTAAATGACATGTCTCCAGGGCGGTTTTGCTGTACTTTTCCAGCACTTGTGGAACATGAAATAAATACTTCAGTTTTGTTGTTTGCCTCAAAATTCAACCCCATGAGCTGATTAGTGACCGTATGGTTCTGTAAATAATAACACTATAGTAATCCATTTGGGTTTTCCTTCTTTTACTTCCTTCCTTCTTGTTTTTTTTTTTGTGGTAAATGTGCATGTATTTTCACCTACAGCACCACCAGCTGAAAACAAAGAAAACACAATGTGTTCACAGAGTGTGAAAAATTAACCACCATTTTGAAACACAACATATTATAAAAACCATCTATAGGTCAGGGAAAATGGTTGACCTTAACTTCCATATTGAGTTTCTTGCTTCATGTCTACTGAACCTGACTGTGGAGAGATCTATAAAGGGCTAAATACAAAGCAGGCCCCAGGCGATGGGGTCAGCATATTGCCCCACTTTGGTGGGTCCCGACCTTGGCAAGCCAGATAAATCAAGCCTAAGGCTTTATTGGGCCTTTTTCCCATCCTTATAACTGCTGACAGGAACCCTTGACCCCTGGCCACTGTGGTCTTTCGTTCTGCTGTCCACTACATAAATACATTTAGCTGTGCTGAGTACCTGGTCGTCAGTCTGGATATATTCTTCTGCAGTAAGAGATGCCTCCCACGCAGAAAGGCAAAAGAAAAAAAAAGTATAATGATAGAAAAGTTAACAATGGTGGAATAACTTTTTACAATTGGCTCTGTAGAGTTACTTTAGTTACTGAAAATGGTTAAATTGTGAATTGTATTTTTACTAACAACCTATAGGTTCATACATCTTCATTTTCAACTTATTTGCTATATTTTTAATACCTGATACAACAGAAAATGTATCAAGCAGCAAAGACAATGAATGTACCCAAACCTACTGTGAATGTAATACACAGTACTGTATGTGCATTTGACAATTTTAGAAAAGGCTGTTTATAACCATGTCTTGGAAGTAATATCAAGTATTTGCATGTGTTTCAGGGGTGGACCGATTCAGTGATGACATTGAGGAAATGATTGGCCAGCGACCAGGCAGGTACTGGAGGCTGTGTTGGAAGTTTGTCAGCCCCTGCTTCCTCCTGGTGAGTCAGTGCAGAGGCATATTGTACACTGGAACACTAACCAAGACACGTTAAAATAGATTGCAAGATAAAAGCACTGAGGTCATGAATATATGATTTTAGCTTATACATGTACAAAGTGACAGCCAGCTGTGCACTACATCCAACAATCCACCAGCATCTCCTCACGTGCTCCTAGGCTACCTGAGAGATATAACTCCTCCAGTGTGTCCTGAGGTCAGTACACATACACAGCTCAGGTATAAAAGAAGACACATTGTTTGGCTCATTCTTACTGCCAAAATATACATCTAAGAAAAAAACCCTTGTCCACACAAGACACATAGAGAGAATCAAGAAATTCTCTTTAAATATTGATTTGAAGGAAAAGAACAGAGGTAAGATTATTTTGTCAGATTTGTATTTGTTCTAGTATGTTTGTAATGTAATACCCCAGGAGGTGTATTTTAATGATAGCTGGAGCTTGGCATTCAAAACATCCACCACTTTTAATGGATGGACAACAGAATATATTTTGACTGCTATTAGAAATTACACTGCTAACATCATGTATCAGAAAATTACATAGGACACCTATATATTTGCTTTTAAGAAGACTGAACAGTGAATCTTTTTTGAACTGATGGTTTCTCAAGTATTTTTGTATTCAACTCATTTTCTTCCATAGTTTATGGTAGTGGTGAGCTTTGCCACGTTCAACCCTCCAACTTACGGCTCCTACATGTTTCCTCCATGGGCTAACATGGTGGGGTGGTGTCTGGCCATTTCCTCAATGACCATGGTGCCTCTCTATGCCATCTACAAACTCTGCACACTGCCGGGAAAGTTTTGCGATGTAAGTCAGAGCTATGACGTCTCAGCAAAAATGTAATTTCCAGTATAAATGTTAATCTTTCATCTTTAGTAAGCTTTGCCTTGACAAGACCATTCATTAAAGATCAAGTATTCTTAATATTTAATTTATAACTTTTTTTTAATGTGTCAGTTGCTCTTTTCCCCTTTTCCTGAAACAGAGACTGGCTTATGCCATCACCCCAGAGACAGAGCATCATTTGGTAGACAATGGAGAGGTTCGGCAGTTCACAGTAAGTGCTGACATAATTATGATTTATTTTTATCGTATCCTCAGATGTCTGCCGGTTTTGGACAAATATTCATATTGATAATATTAATGCTTTTTAGCTTATTGCTACTTACTCCAACCATTATGATGTTATTTCATGGACATATTCCATTTTCCCCACAGCTGCATCACTGGTTAGTCGTCTGAAGAAGACAAAGAGAGAGAGAGAGAGAGTGAGAGAGAGAATTAGTGTATGGACATTGGGTGGATGAATGCATGCACAGCAAAGTTCTGAAGAGCTTAGAACAAGAAAGAAATAGCCATTTAAATAGATCACGAGGAAAGTGGTGGTGGGAGCAGTTTAAAACTGCAGACAAAAAACCCATAGAAATTGTAGTGTTCTTTAATTTCAACAGTGGACGTGTGAAGCTGTGCATTGACCCTCTCCACCATTATGTTGACACTGGTGAATGGGATTCAGTCAAACAGGTGAAGTGGCGTTCAGACCACTTCCTCCATAAATGCAAAATGCCTTCTGAAGGAATACGATGCGAGTTTTAGCCTGTTAGTTAGTTTTACTTTACACTTGCTACAGTGCAAGAAATGTTCAATTGCTGGCATAACCCATTTCTAAGAACGAGCAAAGATCAATGGTTCACTTTACATTGTGTCAAGTGCATAGTGACACAAAAAAATAAGTAAAAATGCCATAGTATTTTGTTGTGGCAAGATGTGGGCCTACAATGAAACTTTAGTTTATGCACATGGGGTGAAGATGTTGACTAACAAACAATATACATACATATATATATATATATATATATATAAAAGTTGTATTTATTGTATATTTTCTTAGTCAATTATCTTCAGCATGTGATGAATGCCACAGGTTTTACTGAATCCCAGTCCATATATTGTTTATACAATTATTCATTATTAATTATATTTATTATAATATGTATTTACTTATCTTCTTTAAGACTGTTATAAAACACACAATTCCTCTAGACTTTGAGACAAAGATGCCTACTTTTGTTTAGATCAAAACAATTTACAGGAAAGAACAGTTGCTACATCAATAGACCAAAATAGTGTACTTTGAAGAAACTAAAACTATGTGTGAATAAACATTACCTGAGCTTTCTCACTGAGCGGGGTTCATTTTTTTTTCATAAACAAAAACAACTCATCAGTTACAAATCAATAGAACTGATTGTCTGAAAATAAAAGTCACTTTTTCTTACTGTGTTACTGCTTTTAGTTATCTTGTATGGACCAACAAAAACACAGTCTGACCAGAAGTGCAGCTGGGTAGTGTCATTACATGTTCGTTTAATGTAACACTGACATTCCATCACATGCGTGAATATATTCGAAAAAATAAAACCGGACCTGTTTGTAATCAGAATTAAATTATTGCAAAGCTGCCCCAAAATCCTGTTAATCTAATAAGTGAATAAGACTTGTCAACATCCAAATAACTGTCACACTGACAAAAGAAACATTATCAGACACACTGCTGATCTAATCAACCAAAGACTAAAATGAACTCAGAAATTCAAATTGTTTCGCAAAGCGATTTTCTTTCTTTTAATTAATGGACCACTTGATTGTTAACTTAACTATTTTTCCCCCACAAAGTTTCCGGAGGTGATTTGAAAGCTATAACTGTTACATTTCCAGAAAGCATAAAGCTTTAATTTTACAGTTTACAGAATCTTATTCAGTGTTTCAAGACTGTTTCAAAAGCTGTTTTTTATTGAACTGCAAATGAATAGCGTGTAATGTAATATATGAAGTAATTTAAGTTGTATATCTGTGTAAGTAAATGTAATGTAGAGGGGCTTGTATCGTATTGTACTGTATGATATTGAATAACAAGACCAACAAGATTATATATATATATATCTATATATAGATATATATATATCTATATATATATATATATATAGATAGATATAGATATATACACACACAGCATATAAATGGTTTATTGCATTGTTACTGTGAAGTTGATACATATTAGGATCTTGACAAGAATTACATGGAGAATCCATATAAAATTTCTGCACATGAATGCTTTCTGTTTAATCAGAAACTCAAACATTTTTCCAACTGGTCAGCAATGACTTGTTTTCACCTTGTGGTACATGTAACACACCGAAGGGTTAATTATATCCCAAATTGTATGTCTGTGCTGCTGTACTGTGCCTTGTTGTGTTTCTGACTGTATAACTTTGTTTTGTACTGTCAAATAAAGTATAATTAATTAAATTATTACCTTTAAAATGTCCCTTTCTGTTTTGCCTTTTTCTTTCTTACTTTTATTTTGTGATTTCTGCAGCAGTTCTATAGAAGGTCAGACAGGAACACATAAAACTCCAGTTATTAAGAAACAAGGCAGAATTACCACTTGTTTTTTCTCCCAGAGAGCGCATTTTCATAGACTTGTTGAGTAGGTAATTACTGTGGAATACAAATGTAATAGAGGAAATATACAAAGTGAACATTTACATTAAACATCCATGCATTAAGTGAAACACAAGTAAAAATAAATCCAAATATACTTTGTGTATTTGTTACAGGGAAAATTCCCTCTTCGCTGCTGCAGTCTGTTTTAGGATACTGTAACTATATCAAGCAAACCTGGTCACACAGGGACAAATGGTGCAGGGATATTTGCACTACACCTACACGCACAACAGGAGGTTAGAATGTCCTGCCCTAAATAAATATTACTGGTTCCTTTTGCAAAAGGCCAATAGTGTATAAACCCAAGAAATACTTAACACAAGAATAATGCTCAAGCCACCTGCTGACTAGAGAAGATATCAATATATCCGAAAGCTTTTTAGACAGTAATCATCCCCAAATGCTGTCTACTGTGAATATTGGGTCCTCTGTCTGTGCGGATTGTCCCTGAGACAGTGTTTGACTGTTTGGTTACTGTAATGAACACTGTAGATTCAGGGTCATGCTGACCAATCTTGAAAAAGCTCAAAACAATTATAGGTACTCTTCAATAGGCTAGAGCTGTCTTTATGTTTCCCTATTTGTTCTTTCTCTGTTTTGATGGAGGATATAACATCCTTTTAGATCGGTTTGGAGGTTGCATGACTGGTGTCTTATTTTGGAATATTGAACACAAAGCATCTACAGCTTCTAAAGAAAGCTGAACATGTAGCATGCATTTTACACTTTGAAAATTGTTAATGGTATAAGCACAGTAGTAAAATGAAGCACTGTATGTCATCCAATTTTGCAGTTATTGGGGAAAATAATCGTGTGAGCAGACCAGGTGCCATAGTGATATATAGTGTTCAATGATTCAGCAGTTTGAATTAACATTTTTAACAAATAAATCTCAGATTTGTTTCCAGTTGGGAATCTAGCTTCACATAGTCACCAAAATGTTTGGCAATCTACGGCTTTCGAAGAAGAGATCAGGTGACCTGAAAATGGCACATTAGGCTATATTCATACAAAACAAACATTGAAACACTGGAGACCTGATTAAATATATACAACTTACTTTAACTCCATTGATGACGATGTGTAGCAGTAAACCTGTTGTCACTCGTACCATCCATACCACTATCTGTCATTCTCCTTACATTTTATATGACAAAAAAGGGGGTCCTTAATGAATCTAAATATGTGTGTTTGTTGATGCCACCTTTCCTCCATTAGTTGTGACTTGTAAAGGGCTCTGACAGATGTTAGCTGTGTAGATTTCCAAATGTTGTCAAGCTAGAACAATTTCAAAGCAATTTTGGCCATGCAGGGATAGGGTTTAAAAGGGACCATTTTCACATCCAATAAACAACAGCAATTATGTATAATTTCATGTCTTGCCTCTGACGTTGAAACTGAAAGGATATACACAAGCAGAGGTGGAAGGAAATTGTTTTTTATTTATTTATAGGTACACTGGCTTTGCCTTAACATTAAAACAAATACGATGAACACACTTATAAAACAACCAGTGGTTCTACCTGAAATATCTCTCCAATACTGATAATGAAAGAATATATGAGATAGGTTTGTAGTTGACAGAGTTGGCATGATGGCACCTGTGTTATTTTTGTTCATCTTCTTCAATCTGTCCTGTGTGTTGTTCTGTTTGTTTGTTAACGATGGACTTGCTGTTTGAGTGTATGACCGCCAGACTCTCCTGTACATCAGAATGTCTGTGGTGGATGTCCCATAACCCCGCAGTGCAAGTTCCAAAGTAAGCAAAGGGAAAGGGCCAAAGTCCATATAAAGCTGGCACAGCTCTGGAACCGAGGAGTTGTCGAAAAAACAGTGCCCATTGCTTCTAGTGAACCTAGCGTTGGCGTATCCGGCTGCTCCTTGGAATGACTTCCCCTTCCCCAAGGTTGGGAATGTCAAAGACTCAAATGATTTCTTGATGCATGGTGATGCAAGAGAATGTTCTGTGTTGATACTATTGGATCTCATTTCTGCTTTGGATACTGTCAGCCACTGCACTTTGGTTGAGAGGCTCAGGCAGTGGGTAGGTATCTCTGGATCAGCCTTGGAGTCGTTCTCCTCCTACTTTTCGGACAGGAGTTTTTTTGTCTGTTGACATTGTACATGCTTTCTTTCGGGCACTATTGTAATTCTCAGTTTTGATCATTTTTATATCTTTATACTGACTTGCCACTGGATTCAACTGGGTTTTGAGTTGTTTAGACTTGTTACTTTTTGGTGTTTGTTGAGACGTTTTAGTATCTTATTTCGTTTTATTATTTATGTTTATGTCACACATATTGCAGTGAATTTGCACTAAAAGACTAGTTCACTGCAGAAAACTTCTTTCTCAAATGTGTGTGTGTGTGTGTGTGTGTCTCTCTCTGTGACTTGTTTTTTGTTGTACACTGCCCTCTACTGAAAAAACGTGTGCACTACACATCACTTTGCAAATCATCTCGTCAGGAGCCATGCGTAGACAATGTCTGTTACCTTCATATCTATGGGATGATAAAGATCCATATAGAAAACATAACATTTTACACTTAACACTTAAAAATCAAAAACTGCATCCAGTGAAATAGTAAACACTAAAAGCCCATCAAAAAAGCCAACAGAAAACATTACAACATACTAATTCCTAATAAGGAGGTAGAAACAAATTACTTCTTCAAAATAAACTTAAAACCTATTTCTTTATTTTTACAACAGACAATTATTATTCCATAAGTGTGTGTGTGTGTGTGTGTGTGTGTGTGTGTGTGTGTGTATAGGATAATTGTTCATTACTGAACATACATGAGTTTCAGGATCAGGTTGACACGTGTCAACTGCCCTTTTTATCACTCTCTACTAAAAGACTCCGTCATCAACATTATCTTATGGTGTATAATAAATCCAGTATTCCATCCATAATTTCTGCTGGCTCCATTAACTTATTTTAGATATGTGTTTTTATTGTGGCTCCTCCTAAAAGCTTGACTGTAACTATTAATAATATTATAAAGTAAGTGCCAGTTTGCTATACATTTTGTAATATTTGAGGAATACAGTCAAAATCATAAGTATGTTCTTAAGAAATTAGTTGTCTACTCTCCTGCTGAACAATTGTTTAATTATTGCACGTTAAAAACTATAGCACCATCTGGTGGACTCAAGGGGGACTCGCATCTAAAGAAGTATACAGTTGGTGGACTATATAACTATAAAGTGCAGCTGTGCTGTTTTGACGACTCTACTGCTGCTTAAGGTTACAACAAACCAGAGTGCAATAATTATTGTTTAGCATATACCGTATGCATTATATTACTATTGTCTACCTTATTATATTGAAGTTATTTTGGGGCTTTTGACAATGACTTGACCTCATTGTTGGCACTCCCACCCAACACGCCCCGAGGGAGCAATCCATTTGCCGCTGATTGCTGCTGTGATGAGAGAGGTCATGACGACAATAAGGTGAAGGAGGAGGGAAGAAGTAAGAAGAGGTTTTGGTGATGATTAGCCCTCTGGCTTCATACAGCTGAAGACAAAACCTACACATTCACTTAAATAAAACCCTAAGCTTGTGAAAGCTATGCAACAACGATTATATGGCATGTATAAAAACGTATATAAATAGCGTATAATAATTCATGGCTTCATGGTGGGAAAATAATAACATGCATTTTTACACTAAGGAAAATAATAAAATTGCAAATTAATCCAGATAATATGTTATAAATTCTTCAGGCTTTTAATTGATGCAACAGGAAACGTGCGAATTGACAATAATGTGTAAAAGTTCACAGAGTACAGATCTCCCTGTTGTTGCGCCACACAGTTATAAGACACAAAACAAACATGTTATTTGTCCCACTTTCAGGATGTCACCGGCAGCCCAGGTTTCCATGTGGTCTCCTGATGGCCAATTAACTTTCGCACGTGGCTGTTTGGGAGGTTTACACCGCCGAAGTCTTACAAATTGCTCTACTTTTTTTTTCTCTGCTCAGCGCTCGTCATGCATCTTGGTTTTATTTCCTATTAAATTACAGTGTGCATTTGTTTCAAGTCTATTGCTTCTCATCAGTTAATGAGTAACTCCATGTTGATTGCGGCTGTGTTCCCATAGATACACCCCAACAGATGAGCTCTCATGATACCCAGTCTACATCGTGGGGAAACTACAGAGATCCGTTTGGCTTTTATCTTCACCTGCTGCGTAGCGGTGCACACAAAGGGAATACACTCTGCACCGTTTCCTCTGTAGAAGATTGAGATCCTGCTAAGCTTATGGATAGCTGACATTTATAAAGCCGGAACACATCAACAATTTCATGCATGTGGTCATATTTTTTTCAGTAACCTCCTTCACCTGCGAGTTTTGCCCTAAACGCCTTTGTGTCCAAACTGCTGAACTCCTTGAAGATCTTCGTGACGCGTTCTGTTCCACTTAACCATTAACACTTGGCCAGGATGGACCATCTCTAATGTCATTATAATGGCCTATAGGCTTTGGACTCGCAATTGGGATCAATCAGTTGTAAGTTTATTATAACCGCACGCCAGCCTGCTTTTACGCACAGCGATGAGCTCTGAGAAGCCAAACTTTCTGTCTCAGCCCGTAGTAAAGAACATTTTTATGTTCCGAAACGGTGATCCTTACTACGACGCTCGCCGGATTGTGATAAATCAAAAGAGGGTGTCCAACTTTGAGACATTGCTGAGAGAGGTGACCGGCGGGATACAAGCCCCATTTGGAGCGGTGAGAAACATTTACACACCGAGAGGAGGCCACAAGGTGGACTGCTTGGAGAGCCTGCAGAGCGGGGAGCGGTACGTCGCTGCTGGGAAGGAGAGATTCAAAAGGCTGGAGTAAGACTAAACTAACATTTGACATAACAATAATACTTTCAAGTGGTTTTCTTACAGTGACTACGCCTATATAATACGCGTAAATGCAGGTGTATTACTTGCGGGGTCAACCACCAGACCAGGCTTTTGCTTACAGGAAAGCATGCTGCTCAGTTGCAACTGCAGTTAATAGTAAATACATTAAATCTCAGTTGAAATACACACATGAGTCACAGCATGAGGCAGATGAGATCAGTAGTGTAAAGAAGCTTGCTCTGCCTAAAAATGAGTGGACTAATACTGCAAATAATACGATCTGTGGAGCAAGTTATTTATACAATGCTGTGGTGAAGCAGCTAATTGGGATGTAGTTCTGTAGCAGTGGAATTTGTCACCATGCTCCTTGACATAGTTTTTTTTTTTTAATTGCCAGGGAAAGATGTGGGTACTGTGTATACATCCTCTTCCGCAGAACTGATAGAATATATAATGCACTTACACAGTCAATGCACCTACATACCTTATTGTTGCATAAAAACCAGAGGAATTGTGTTGAAAAGCATTTCAATTGCAGTAGATGATGAATACACAAATGATTCACCAACTAACCATTTACCTACAGTAAATATGTTTGTACTTATTATGCAGAATGCGGAGCTGCACACTAGGTATTCTGCTTTAACTGACTATTGCTAGATATTATTTCACTGTGTTATGGCAGCACAGCTAACAGCAAAGATAATGGATTTATTTTAGTATTAATGACCGTGTCAGCACATTCACATCACTTTATGTTTTGTCTGTAGTTACCTACAGATTGGCTCGAGAAGGAAGAGGATGATGCAGACTCTTCCTATGCAGGTAAGGCAAAAACGCTGTTAAAGTAAGCAAGCCTTCTTTTATTTAGTAAGAAAGTCATTCATGTCAAGTCAGACAAGAAAGGAAAGCTCTTGTTGAATGCAACAAAACATCTGAAGTACAATAGTGCAGTAGTTGTAGCTGTGGGTGCAGCACAGGGAAAAGCAGTGTGTTCATACAAATTGTACAAGCATGTGTTTCCTTTAAAGACTTGCTTTAAAAAAGTTGAATCCAATCAGATCAAATATGAATCACCATTTAAAAGCTCTGTCGCCTAGTGAAATGTTTATGTGTAATAACAAAGAAGTGTAAGAAAAAAGTAATAAGCAAAGCCATGTTACTGTGGCAGGCACAGCTGCTAATAATTCCCACATCATAAGAACACAATCTGCAGAAATGGAACCTGTTTACACAATTTACATAGTCTTGTCAATCATCCAGACAGTCATGGGGTGTGGTGCATCTTCACTTGCCCTTGCCAGAGAAGATCCTCAGATTCCACCTCGCCTCCTGGACCTTTAGTTTTGCATTAAGAAGCACTTGCAGCCTCACTTGATTCTATGGGAACGTACTTGCTAACTCACTCATGCACTGTGGACTGTACAACATCTTTCCAGGGACTTAGTATGTGTATAACAAATATTTGGTACGTCTTTAGTAAGTCTTTGCAAAACACAAAGATTGTTACACTTGGGTTTTTTTCTGAATTTTCAGCTTTGTAAACTCAGTTAGGGTTTAGTAGCCACATTAGAATGACTTCATTAATCACAGACATGTTTTAACATCCTTTTATTTTATTGCATTATTTTAGATTTAGTTTTAGTAATTAATGAAACCCTAACCCTTCACCGGCTATGTTTTCAAGGCAGTTTCAGTTACAATATCCTCACTCAATACAACTTTTCAACATTTGAACCTGCAACTAAATGCAAGATACATGAGAATTTGGGAACATCACCTCTGCTCTCCTGCACCTGCGCACAGTGTAAATGTTTTAGAAAGATTATCTAAGTGAGGTGTAATGTTGAGCATTCTTCTCTATTCAAGAATCACTTTGTTGTCGTCTCATTGGCCATGCATTATTGATTTATAGATCATAATCATCCCTCCTTTCAATGCATCTTTAATCACCATTTCTGAAGTCACAGCCAAAACAAGAGCAGCTTAAAGTCAGGTAGCACACAGCCTCATCTATTTTGAAAGTTGACTGCAGGTCCTCTTTCCAAATGAGAGAATGTTTTTTTGGGTAATAAACGTTACTCTAGGGAAGGCAAAGATATGTGGACTAGCACACAATACCAAACATAATCAACTTCATTCATTTTCTTATATGGACAATATGGCAAACATATTTTTTTATTAATTATTAATAACAAAACAATTGGTCACATAGCTGCTTGGGCATTATAAACTACAAGTGTGCAGCACATTTTTTTCTTTGTCTTTGATTTTTGTCTCTCTCCACGGCTGTGAGTGCCCTGCCTCTCTCCACTTTAACATATTAATCATCAAATTAGGAACTAATCTTTGTGATCCTGATTTTGTCTTATCACCCTGTAGCAAGAAGCATATTCATCACAGATAACCTTAAGGGCTTGTTGTTGCTTTTGTAATTGCTTGGCAAGCAAGAAAAGAGACAATTTAGTTTAAAAGGACCTTGCCTCCCCCCTCACTACCCCACTTAACCTGCCTGATTGTGTTGATTAATGATGATAACTCTTAGCTGGCTGGATGGTCGTTAAGTTTGTTTGTCCTTTTGGCATTATAGCGAGGTTACTACCTCTGTTATACCTTTCTATGTGTGGCTTATTTTGACCACAGCTCAGGATCCTTTAGAAATACTTCCTTTTTTATACTAGATTTACTCATACTAGATTTTCTGTTGTTGTTCATTTTCTCTTGAAATGTGCTTTTTTTGTTGCTCTGTGTTTGATTGGGTGAGCTTGGGGGGACCCACTTCAAGCAGTGATCAAACCTACTGGTTTCAGTAAACAATGACGTTAGTATATCAATGGAGTGTTTAAGTAAGATGAAAACTGGTCATAGTGATTTCTACCACCAGTCAAGATCTCCTTACGTCATGAATTAGCACTGACTTTGTATATTAATGTAGCTGGATCGAGCATCTGCACTCTCTATGGAATCGAGTGGGTGTGAGAAGTAGTTAAGTGTATGAGCAGCACTGAAAGCACATGGTATTTCCGTCCTTCCTTCCTTCCGATGTTTTTAACAAGCAGCATTTTTGTGAATTTCAATTATTTTAAGCAATTACGAAAATTAAAATGCATCCCTTAATGTCTTGTTACTGGCATACCTCTGAATATGTCCAACACATCATTTGATGTGTTTTTAAATCATACTCCTGGCCTTCACACCTCTGTTACCAGGGTGTATTCACTGAACCCAGAAGACTTTTAATATTCCCGGCTCCTCCCTTATCTCTCTCTCTCTCTCTCTCTCTCTCTCTCTCTCTCTCTCTCTCTCACAGGATGCAAATCTTAATCTTAGAGTCACAGTGGGTCACCAGGTGTTATGGGACAGGACCCGCAGTGTTCACTCTTTGCAACCTCACAACCTCAAAGGATTACCGAGGGCTCATTCTTTTGCTGTAACAGAGATGAGAGAGATTATTTTAGTGAGCACAATAGTTTACTGAAATGCCTGACAGCAAAGTGAAGAAAAAAATACAGTAAAACAATTTAAAAAGTGTATGTATTTTTATATGAATAAACACATTTTAAATAAACACTATGCTATATCAAACTGTTGCCACACTTGGTGGCTCTGATTCTCCAAGCTGCCCTGCCCTTACATGGGCAGCTATTTTTAGGAGTTAGCTTGAATGTTTTCCTTACCAACTGGACTGCAGTGTTACTATAGCTCCCTAAAGCAAAAGTCCCTAAAGTTTATATAGGTCTGTTGTTTTGAGTCTCTACTGGGGAACCAGAGCTGCCCTTAAATCCCAACTGGACACACTGATCTGCTAGCAAGTGTCACGCAGTCATAAGTTCCCCCGTTATCAGGACCCAGAAATAAATATACATATACTGTAAATATGTCACATAGCTTGAATGAGCCAAGCATTTTTCCATGTACTTTTAGCTTGATTGCCTAAACCAAATGCATTTGTGTGCCAGATAATCTTTAATGATCTTTGAGCAGCTGTGTGTTTGACTTATGTACCTTTGACAATTGACTCTTTTTTATCCCTCCTTTCCAGGCCAAACCACTGCCACCGAATAGAATCATTGTGTCAGCTCGATTCCTGAAACCCATCAAGGAGCCATGTACAATATTGTAAATTAAATTTTCCCCCATTTCACACTAACCATTCTATAAAATATGTTCTATAATATATCATATGTAACTATAAACTCTGATTTTGACTGTGTACCAAATTGGTAGATTATTATATTATCTGCCACTTTGGTACACAGTCAAAATCAGAGTTGAGAGTTAGATACTGCCTATTCATGATCTCATAGGATACACTTGAACTTAAAGGGATACCCTTGACTTCACTGAACTCAGAGGGATACCAAATACCAATTTGCTTTATCCACATGTGTTTTCTTTACTTAGTGTGGTAGCAAATGGCGATGTCCTAAACCCCGCCATGAGGCTGTTGATCCACCAGAGGATGCTTGGCCAGTTTGACAGAATACTAGAGCTGATGACAGAGAAGATGGGTTTGAAAGTCCTGGGGGGTGTTCGAAGGTACAGATATAAAATGCTCACTCCTCACATACGTATTTTCCCCCTGCTTTATGCTAAAATGTTTGTCTTTACTCGTTAACAAAATAATTCAAGAGCAATATGTGACAGAAGTTTCAGACTTACACCACATGTTCTTCCATTATAGTAGAAGATCTCATTAGATTTTCTAGCACCTTGCTGCCTAAATTAATTAAATTAATTTCTTTAAATAAAGAAAAAGAAAAACATTTTCTTCAAACTGCTTCACGTCACTAATGTTAACATACTTAATGTTTATGAATGTTTTTTGCACTTGTGTTATGTGAATAGAAATGCACAGTATGTTGACACATGAAAACAGTATTTGCTGGTTAATGTTGTAACTATCTTAATTACCACATGATGATTATGGGAGGATATTCTGCAACTTGAGTGCATCTTGTTTTGACAAACTGGGTTTTTACTTTATGTCTGTTTTCTAGTCTTTACACCTATGAAGGCCATCAGGTGACTGGTGGGAATGAGATGGAGAGTGGTCAGCTGTATGTGGCTGTGGGCAGAGAAAGGTTTAAGAAGCTGCCCTACAGTGACCTACTCTTCACCAAACCCAGAGGAACAAGGAGGGTCAATGGGTAAGCACTGGGATATACTAAATATATTACAGTAACATGCTGTCTGAAGACTAAAAACTTGATAGACAATGCAAATGTAGAGATAGTAATGTCACACACACACACACACACAAAATAACTTAAACTCACATTCACAAAAAGTATCTTTTGAATGTTTTTAGAAACACATAGTTCATCAGAAGATTGTTGGGTATTCAATGTTTTTGTCCTCACCCATATAGCACAGTGCAAAGTAATGTCATAATTGGATGTCCCTTTATAGCTTTGAACTTTTTTACTTATTTTCTTGTTTATAAGCACTTATGCTCTTATATTACTTACTGTCCTACTTTTCTGTCCTACAATACAGATATAAAAAAAATATGCAAACTGTTACAGACCTTAAAAATTTCGCACATTAGTAGATCCTACATGAAACTAGCAGAGGTGCATACTGTGCTTATGTCTTCATATATATATTCACTAAACCCTTTTAACAATCACTTCATGTTGAGCAAGGCATCTTAAGTTGGTCATGAAAACAACATTGCCCAGTGATAAACATTGGTATCCATCAGTATGTAGATTCCTGAGTCCTCCATGAAAAGTTGTGGAAAACTATGGCTACCAGGGATGGTTCTTGGAGACCGTTGAGTGTGTGTTTGTATGTGTTCCAGTGTAGCAGCTAATTGCTCCCACGGGGCTAATATCTGCTTCCAGATCTCCTGAAACCTACATCCCTTAGATTCAAATATTATTTTAAAGGTGGATAATTTGCTTCATGGGAATAAAAGTGTTACCGTTAAATGTATTTTTACACAATAGAAAAGAGCAAAATATGGAAGAAAATGTTGAATATTTACCAATTCACATGCACTGTGATCTTAAACACACTATTTAACAGCCTTGTTTCATATTATATTAGGTATTTTGTAGATTGGAACATTTAACACAACACAATTTCAGGTGACTGCATTCAGGAATCAGTGTTGTAAATAAAGCACTTCATCCCATGTATTTATCTTATAAATGTATAAAGTTATGTTTGACTGTTTTGTTTACAGAATGAAAGCTTACTCTCTACCACCTATCTACAGATTCTCCAAGCAAAATAGAAATGTAAGAATTGCATATGCCTTTTCCATAAATTATTTAGTTTTGTTTTAGGATGATACACTAAGAAATTCAGCATATTCATAGCTTTCATACCATACATTGCTCACATAAACCAACTTGCTTAGAAATAATTAGCACAGCATTCTTGAACATACACAAACTAGTGGGAAGTATTTAATTTTCGGTATAACTTAGCTGCTTTGAGTTAAGGCAGTCTTTGAATGTTCAAACTCAGCCTTGTTCAAAGGTGTATTATTATTTGGCCTTGTTATCCGAATAAATCTGAAGAAACAGTTCTCAGTTCTCATTTCTTTAGCTCTTACAGTGTTTGATCTTTGATAGGAAAACTGTAAGCATACATGTCAAAATGCCAATTCAGGAACTTTAGATAAACAGAAGCGAAGAATTTAAAGACAAAATAGTTTGCACATTTTATTTATATTCCCATGCCGTATATGCTATAAATTTCCATCAACTGAAATAGCCCTATATTTCCTCCAGATTACGTCTATGGTCCAACGCAGTGAAAGTGGAGATGGAGACACCAAGGCCTCTCCTCCAGGCCACAATGGCAACAACAAGGAACATCTGTCCTCCATCATCAGGGAGATCTCTCAGGCCAAACTCATGTCCCTCAGGAAGAAGAGGAGTGGACAAAGCATGACCCTTGGAAACTCTGACAATGGTAATGCAGAAACAAATAGAAGAACAGTGTCAATAGGAATGTATTATGTTTAAACCTACTAATTTCAAACAGACCTGATGAATACAGTGTGGCTTTGGAGCTCAGCAGCACCGTGTTCAAAGTCAGGAGCAAGGAAACAGTAGTTCCTAGAGATTTGTTGAATAACTGATAAAACATTTTTTTATAAGAAAAATGAATATTAGTAAAGTGAGGGGAGGGTGTTATGCATACATAAGCACTTAAGAAGATGATGGCTCAAACGGTATTACTTCTTCAGGACACTTAAATGTCACATTGTCATACTGTAACTACTACCTGGCCTTTTAATGTCTTGTCTTCTCCTATAAACAATTAACATGTCGCAGCAGTTCTTATATATAGTGATAATAAGATATACAGGTATATGATGTAATGCATGGCCTTTGAAATCTTATGTAACCTGCTGCATTCTTAAATGCCCACATAGTGGCACTGCTGCACTGCAAATATATACCAAGACATATTGTAAGTAGGTCTAGCATGATGACATGAACTACTATTACAAGAAACACATTACATCATCTTCTGGACTTATGATCAGTGGATTATAACGCCTGCAGAAATTCTGTATCTGTACTCTTTACTGTTATCATTATTAGCAGATGACACTACTCTGAACATTCAGATTTTCTGTTTCTCTGGGACACTAACATATGTTTTCCATGAGTGGTACATTGTATACAACAATGTGCGAGGGAATTTACTGCATTTTCTTTCTTATTGTTTAAAATCTTACTGTAAAAGGGATTTTCTGCAGACTGCTTCTGACCTTATTGTAATGCCTACTGCGGTATGAAGCACATTACGTCATCTTGTGGCTCATGATAGATTTAGCCTGTTTCCTCGTCTGGCAGGAGAGTTGACAGCAGAAGCCCTAAGGAGCAGGGAGAATTGTGTCTGTGGTTCAGGGGAGCTGGCATTTTGCATCAAAAAAGAGGGACAAGGAATGTGTGCACCGTGTGGCCTTGTCTGGGACTGTGTGTGCATTTGAAACCTGTAATGTCACCCTCAAAACCCTCAGTACATCAGATTGCGTGGCATGTTGTGTTACAGGCAGAGAAAAACATGTTGCATTATTGGTCCCCTTGGGTGACATTGACCAAAAATTAAATTAACAGACAGACAGCTTGGAAAACAAGATCAGGCATTAGACAAGATCGTTTAAATGGCTCAGAGAGCGTATCACATTCTCAAGCACCCTTCACTGGTTGACCTATAAAGTCCTTTCCAAATGCTGTCATGTTTTCTTAATAGTTTCTTTATTTATTCGGCTTAGTAGTGGGCGTAGTGTATGTTATACAGTCTCTGTTTAGCTGGGAGAGTCTCTGTCCATGGTACTGAACATACTTTGTGTAAGCTACAGTAGTTTGAGGTTTCTCAAAGGCATCTTTACTATTTTTCTACCTCCCAAAGCTAATTAATGCTGAAATGATGCTCAAAAGAAGAAAAACAATTGTTCTGTATCCATTAGCAGCTAAGTTCTGCGTTGTGTTCATGTTTGTCCAGTTGAGCTCTCAATAGGAACACAGTGTTCATATCATCTTAGTGATTCACAACAGCACAGAGGTGTTTTTGGTGTTATTTTCCCTCTGGGAAACCCTGCCCTGGCTGGGTATGAGGTAAACACATCCCATTCTGATGCCAAAAGGAAGACAGCCAAAAAGTTGACTGACTGGCAGAGGCTGTGGAAAGGACACAGCATGAAACCCACACTTCAGATCTCTGGTGTGCTGGAACATTGGAATGAAAACAAAAGATTATTATAAAGGTGTCATGTCATTATAAATTTATATGTGTGTATGTGTGTGTGTGTGTGTGTGTGTGTGTGTGTGTGGGGGGGGGGGGGTGTAGAGGGATGTAAAGACAGAAAGACAGAGAGAAGATAAAAAGATAAATGAGACAGAGTGACCCCGTAACTTGAGATTCTCCCTCTACTCTATGCTGACTCTGTTGTGACAGGGAGGTTTCGTTTTTGTGTGTGTCTTATGTGTGTGTGTCACTATGCCAGGCCCCATTATTCACTGTCTATCAACTGCTGGGAGCCAGACTGAGGATAACTCCAGCAGTTTCTATCTGGTGTATTGTAAAGCTTCTGACTTTTCTGCTTCATTAGAGTGAACACAGCAGTGAGTGACAGCAAAGACAAGGGGGAGGCAGTGCAACTACTCATGCAGCAAAGGTCATGGAATGAATTTGAACTTACTATAACAAAGACATTTGGCTTAAAAGACTTAACCAATAAGACACATTGCCTGCCGAATGCTTCAACACAGTTATACTAACATAGTTATACTTAATGGAAGCTCTTTTAAATTAAAATGATTGCGCCTATCTGGCCAATGTTCAAAAACAGGTTTTGTTTGTATATAACTAATAAGCAGTTGTTACTAACCTCAAAATAGAAATTGGTTGTTTTTCAATGTTCTTTTTCATAAAAGCTCTTTGTAAGCATTTCAGTTAATGGCTCCCTTGAGAAGAGAAGAGAAGAAGAAGAAGAAGAAGAAGAAGAAGAAGAAGAAGAAAGAGTTGCACCAGAATGGGAAAAGATATGAAAATAAAAGACAGAGTAGAAAGAGGAAAGGGTGTGTTTTGACGGGTGAGAGGACATATGATGTAAAAAGAAGGGAATATAAAAGAGAAAGTTAAAGAAGGGGGGATAAAAGGTTGAGATGATGAAGGGAGGAGAACATTATGAGGAAGAATAAGAGAAGAAAAAAAGAATACAGGTGGAATCAAATAGTGAATATGATGAATAGCCTGAGATGGTGAAGCATGAGCAGTGGGTGGGGGAAAAAAGGCCCAGAGATATTGAAGGGTAGATGGATGGGTGGGGTTTGGATAATTGCCTTCCATTTGGATAATCTCCCCATTTAGACTCATCAGAGCAGAATTTTACTTGCCTCTGTCGCTTGCTGGGGCCAAATTGATGCTAGGAAAATCAACAAAAGAGCCTTGTACTTCAAGAAGGAAGGACAGACAGAAAGGTACGGACAAGAGGAGAGAGACGAAAGGCAAAGAGAGGCGGAAAGCACAACAGAAGGGGGTCCGTGGACAGAGAGAGAGAGAGAAGTGTGTCTACTGATTATCTGGACTCACGTGTTGAATGTGCCTCTGTTCATGCATTAATGAGGGGCACACTATTGTGGGATTTCTGATTTGCAAAATGATGTGTGTGTGTCCTTGTCAGGTCTATTTTGAACATGATTGGTATCATTCAAAATAAGCAAATTGCCCCCTTCTAGATAATGGTGAGAATTCGACCAAGAAATACAATATTGATACATGACATACAGTTGTTCCTTTAAAATGTGCAGTTTGAATTTTGGCACAGATAAGCATGTTGTAATTAATGTGATTCTGAGACATATAAGCATGATTTTGTACTTTTATGCTTTTTTTTATAATGTTGCACAGTTGCACACACTGAAAGGACTTAAGAGCATTGGAATAATAAATCCATACTGGGGACTGTTGATACAGTGATTCACTTCTCTAAGGATTCCATGTGAAAATACACTTTCTGGCTATTTTGTTTTGTATCTATCTCTCCATCTAAAAACCTGCACAACCTTTTTGTTTGAATTACAGGCCACTCCCAAACACCATTGTTTATAGTGCTGTAAATCAAACTACGTGTACGTCGTACAGATTCCATGCAGTCTCATCAGCCTGAAACCAGGAATATGGAAAATCTAAAAGCACTTCCAGTTAATAGTAGATTTAACAAGAGCAAGAAATTGGACCCCCTAAGGTCTTCCTCCGGTGCTCTTTCATAAAAAAACTCCTACAGAGCAGTTTTGTATATCAATTGTGCATTCTCAACATCTCAACAAGGTTCACTTTGCCTTTTGTTTCACATCTCTAAATCTGGGGGTGGTGAGTTCCAAGTAACTCTGCCAGTGCTGGCATTGAAACCTCAAGGACATCCACTTTACACAAAATCTTATGTTCCCAGTAGCCTGCTGTCTCCTTTTCATGTACTAGGCTACATCTTTGAATGTAGCAGGAGCCAATTCAATTCATGCTACCTGATGGATCGACATTATGTCCCTTCCTACTATTTTCCTTGAAGGGATTTTGATTTGAAGTGCAGGACATTTTAAGTTGAGGTATTTTTCAGAAAAACTAATTTCCAAAAATCAAAATGGAAACATTCTTGGTATTATTTGTAAGTTGAATGTGAGCATAAAGTATGTGAGCGTGTGTCTGTGTGCATGTGTGTTTATGCCTGCCTGCCAGATCAACCTTCTGCCTCTGGTGTCATAAAATGTGATGCTGCCTTGGGGAATTAGCCTTGTTAGCATATGTATCTGTAATGCCTGTCAGAGTGAAATAGGGTTCAAAACAGCATTGGAAGGCAGGAGTCGTGTACACAAAAAGGTTGTGTGTCCTAAATCGTGTGCCTGTGTCAAAAAAAAGAGGCTCAGCAGCGAAGGATGAGAGATGGCAACATTTAAAGGAAGTTTTTTATTTTTTGCCATGTTCTTAGAAAGTGTGGTTTCTGAGCATTGAGTTAAAAGTATTTTTGTGCGTGTTATGTGCATGCTTGTTTTTATGTGCATTCGTGCACTCGCTCATATGTCACATTTCTGGCCGTCTTTCCCAATCCCTCCTTCATTCTTCCTCTCCTTTCATCTCTCCCTTTTCAGTACAGCAGAAAAAGGTTTTTCATGACCCTTTGATGCAGGATTACTGGATTAAAGAGCAGGGTAGCTGTACTAATCTGCCACATTAATCTGCTAACAAGTGTTTCTACTGTGACATACAACAGTGCTGGCTGTGACGTAAAGTATAGGGTTAGGGTAACGTGTGACACCTTCAATGACACCTTTTTTTCCATTTCTGTCACTTCTAATCTAGCCTGCTTCGCATGTTTTACAATTTTTCTGAGCTTCAGCTAGTAGACGCACATTTGGCGCAGTTGTGATAGGATCGTCAGCATCTGCAGGGTTTGTAGTAGACTGAGACACAGAAACAGCTTTGACATTCAACCTAAATGGCATGAGTAAATATGTGACATTTGTGGAGATCTAAAGTTTAAATTGTGTGTTGAAGTCATGCTTAGGAGGAAATCTGAAGTTGTTATGTTGTCAGAGCAAAGTGCTTTGTGTTCATCAGTCAGTTATAATGCAGTCACATTTTCAGATGTTGTATATTTCTGTCATTTACCAGTTTTAGTCCAAATAATGCAGTTTAGGATCAGAAGGGAACAGGAGCGCATATTGCAAAATGCACAAATTACATCAGCACAATGCAGATTTTAGATGATAAATGGGAAGAGTGAATATTTCTAGTTCAAAGAGGCCTGTACCTGTGTATCTGTTTTCATCAATTTTAGTGACCTATAATATTTGTGCAATGAGTTCTACAATTCCATAATCAAAAACCCAACCATACTGAAATTGCTGAAATGATTGGTGAGTAAGACTTTACTGTGTAAAATTCAGCACTTTAAAATGCTGAATTTTAAACCAACCAATTATGTTTTTTGTGTTAAGAAAGACCAATCAAATTTTCAAATTTGTTCATATCACACTCATTAGACAGAAGCCTTTATATAATGAAGACACTAGATGGTAAGGTTTCAGGCAACACTGAGAAAAGAAAGAGAACAAACTCCATAAATTATTAAAATATTTAAGTGAAGCCATGACCTTTATAAATATTACTCTGCTGTCTGACTGCAACATTGTTAAGCAGAGCTTTCCTCTGATTTAATGTCAAAGCTATCTAAGCACAGGGCTGCATACTACTGAAAAAGTTAACTCTAGAGATAATGTACATTATTCATTACTTCAAATACCTCTTGGAAACAAACCGCAATGTAAAGGA
Organism: Nannoperca australis; assembly: GCA_036023655.1. NCBI lineage: Eukaryota > Metazoa > Chordata > Actinopteri > Centrarchiformes > Percichthyidae > Nannoperca > Nannoperca australis. Next base: position 8,157 of record JAVQJD010033384.1, on the reverse strand, counting down.
TGTTATACACTAGAAATAATTAATACATTTTATAGTGCACATTAATACTTTATATGTCCTGCCCATTCACAATAAAAGACCTGTGTATCAGCCTTTAGTGCATTCAAGATTTTCCCCCAGGCTCGTTGATTGAAAGCTTTTAAAGAAGAGGCAATCTAGCAATTTAGCATTCCACTTCCATAAAGTTGAGTGACTCAGAAAAGACACATTTAAAAAAGAATGGTAAAAATTATAGCAGCAGAGGCTGAGAAATCGTGACTTTTAGTCCCTAGTACAGGTCAAGCTCACTAAACACTGAATCCTAAATTTCCCTGAATGCAACCCAATAGCATCTGTCATTAGAAAAGCTTCCTCCATAGCCACAAAACACATTTTAGAACAGTTTTTACAGGCTAAGTAGTGCTCCTCATGAGAGGTACACTAACTTCATGTGTATAATCGATGCCCCTTTAATAGAGTTGTTGAGGTGAATTTTGAGTCAAATTTAGCATTTACAGAAGATTAATATTACAAATACAATAACGTGGATATGCTCAGCTGTGATATGGCACATTGTTCACTGTGAACATTTTGCAAACTTGTTCATATGATGCTTAACAATAAAAGATAGGATGTGTTTACAGGGAACATCACCCTAAGCCCAAATCTAATGATTCTCTTGATACCTTCACTGTATGCTCTGTTGCCTTATAATTACGTGAATTATATTGTGTGCATGCATGACAGGGAGAGAAACAGATGAACATGCACAATGTCCAGTCATACGATTTTACACTAAGCAGCTGGATTGTTTTCATCACTATAAACTCAACACCAGCTGGGCCTATCTCATGGTGGCCGGCCACACAATCATTAAATATTTTAACAGGACCCTGGTCAGTGACTGGAGTACACTTGCTGAGTGGCAACATTTCATAATTACCATTTAGACTTACTACCAATGTTGTTTTACACCCCACCATAACTCAGCCATGTGCTGAGTGGGTTAAATCCGCTGGGTGTAAATAAGCAACATACTGTACTGTACGGTGATATACAGGAAGTGTTGTGTGGAATTATTTAGGCACATTAAGTAGTATGTAGTATGTTAAGCAGTATCACTGCAGAGCTAATCTGCCAAACGCGGAATTTACTTCTGGAGACCATGTCAATGATTTTTCCATACTTCATTATAAGCATAAATAAATCAACTTTATAAGCATAAATACACTGCGTATTAAAAAAGTGATCTGTATTTATTTGAAACTACAACCCCAACATTTAGGTTTATAATTTTTTTCAGAAGTGGCTTTGAAAGAATAAAGATTCTGCTCTTCTGCAGCCAAAAAAGAAAAGAAAATAACACAGTAGTACTGACCACAGCATCCAAAGCATTTCCAAGAACACGTTTTCCCAGTATGCTTGTAAGGCAGATGCCAGCCTGTCAGAGTTCATAATTTGTCTGTGAGTGTATCATGGTGCATATTAGCAACAAAAAGCACGCAATAAGAAATCCATTAAGTTGTGGCGATAAAGGCTTGATTTTTTTCAGCATTTATTTTCTTATGGGGGATACATTGGCAAAACAACATACTGTGATTAACCTACTATGGATGTGAGTTGATCAATACAGGTTTGCCCAGTAAATGGTGAATACAGATATTTTTCCAATGATTTTCTCATAAACATTGCAACACATACAAGAATAATTCAGTTATTTGATATTTTGTTCTTGAGATTTTTAATCCTCTTTTTGAGTTGAACCCCCTCACTAATATGGTTTTCTAGTAGTGTCTCTAGACAAGTAAAGCTTTTTTCTGTTCAATAGGTTTTCACAGAAGTGTCACAGCACTGAACATCTTCTAATCCTAGAAAAATGTCATAACAGATTCCAGAGCAACTGGAATAAATGATTTTCAGAATAAAAACAGCAGGTCACCACTGTTAAAAGCCACATACATCCTCAATAAACTTATTCACGGTTCCATTTGCAATGGGAAAAATATATTAATGCGCTGGTGTGCTGCAGATTTCCTGTGGAGTCAAGAACTTGATTGCACTGGATTGTGTGGCTTTTACTCAGAAATGCTTCCTGGAGTTCCTGAATGGAAAAGCTTTTAAACATGATATTAGACCCAGCAAGGCTCTGCTAGGCATGGCTGCCCACAACTCTGCCCCAACTCTGCAGTGGAGGGCTGAAGAAAACACTGAAGTAATTGACATTAACATTGTCTCATTTGCCATTGGAATAACATGTTTTTCAAGAAAATATGCAGTGATAAAATAAATATTGCCATTTTATTATGTCCAACAAAAGAACAGCTTCAATCACATGTTGGTTCACCACCCAACTCCCTGCTGAGTTTAAAGTATTTTGCTACAACAAGAGAAGATTGGCAACACTCTTATCCTGTAGAAAAGATGAGAAGATGCACCTTTTTGCTGGGACATGAATTAAAAAATCAAGTTGTTGACGGTAGTTCAGGTTCAGAGTTCATCTGAGCAAAGGGAACCGCAGGAGGTTGTTTCTGCTGTGATATATTGTTGTTTTATTAATTAAGTTGATTAATATAATCCATAAATATTTCATGGAATAGTATTTACATCATGTTACCTGGTGTATACCAGCACACTGGATTCCCCCAGTGTGTTAGAGTTACTAGAACTGGATGAGCACATCAAATGGAAACACAGATCAAAGCAATGCTGCACAGTGTTACTGTATGTAGATGAGATGTTGAGAGACATGTTTTTTGTTTTATAAACCAGTCCCCTAAAACTAGAGTCCTGCAGCAGTAAAGCAGAATATATGTGTGTTTGTGTGTGTTTGTAAAGAGATATATGGAGTTTGCTGGTTGGGAGGAGTGGGAGGTTGTTGTAGTTTACTGTCTGCTATCACTTCATCTTCAGTTGTGTTTTATTACATTTTTCTGGAACAACAGTCATTTATAACCTAACTTTCACAAAAATGGCAGCGAGAGCCATTTATATGAGTAATTATACCCACTTACAGTTGCATTGTTGTTTCACCTCAAACTGATAGATGAGATGTAGCATTACTTCGGAAATGTGTGTTTGTGTGTCGATAGTGTGTAAGTGAAAGAAGCAATGTGTGTTTTTGCCTGATTATAAAAAAAAAACAAAAAACAGACAGACAGACAGACACATATTCATATCTACACACAGTTGACACACACATACACAAACCTGTCTAGCCATTTGCAATGCCGGAACCCAAATCTACTGGATTTAATGAAGAACAAGAAGGGGAGATTCTAAATGTTGTGTTTAATTTGATTTAGCATTTTCATGAGCCTGTGCCTCATCCTCAAATCACGTTAAGATGTTTAGAGTCGTAGCGGCTCATCCACTGCTTACGCTCAATCGTTTGGCCCTAACGGTTAATGAATGCAGGCGATTTCCATAAAAATATTCTTAAAGAGGTCCGTTATTATTACCATAACGTTTCATCTCCCACCATAGCTAAACTTCAATCAGTTTTGCATTTGAAATGCATTAAATGTCTCCATAAAGTCTTCTAATCTCTACCCAAGTCATTTTTCTTCTTTAACTGGTATGTGTAGAAAGGAAAACTAATATTAAAGACATTAATTACACCGTTCTGTTCTTTTCTTTCTCAACTCTTTTGCTGCTTATTTTTGATTGGAAATTTCAGTCTCATCCAGTGTTTCAAAACAAGTGTGTAATTATGTTGTTTATCAGAGCGTATAGTTGTATTCCTCTTATGATGTTTTGGCTTAATTACTCCAAGGCCTTTGATGCACATGCTCACATGAAAAAAAACTAAAAACATATTCATTTTGCACACAAACCTGCCTTGCTGAGCTGATTGCTTCAATAGAAATGGTATTGCTGGTATTGAGTTGTGGTATGATGTCTTCATTTAGGCGCCAAGATCCACAGTATCACTGTGCAGTTGTTTAGACAGTAAATGATGACAGATGTTTCCTCTTGGGGACTGTGCAAGATATGTTCTTCTCTAGACAATTTTTATGGAACATTTGTTTAGTTTTTTTCTTTTGGCCAGCCTACTAGCCTTAGGTACTTCATTCAGTCTGTCTTACACAAAGAGTCTTGGGTAGAACAGTTTTGACTGCAGCTTATAACTTTGTTAAAAATTAAGAATTTGAAAAAGCTTCAGCAGATGAAACCTGTAATTTCTCTGATTAAAAAAGAAAATGCAGGAGCCATTTCTCCTTTCAAATGAAATGTAAGTGACTACATTGAAAACCAGTGTCTTAAGGGCGTCTGTGTGTTTGTGTGTGGGTAGGTATTATAACCTAAAACCTAAAGACAGACCGGTATCTACCTTAATATACTGGTGGTCATTTTTAAGACTACAGTGGTGATAATAATAATGAAGATGATCGCAATCTAATGTCACATTTGTTTTCTGAATCTTCTCACGACCTTGAACTTCCCTTCCCTTGCTCTCTCCTCCCTCCGCTTGTAAAATGTTTTCTGGCTCTCTCTGGCACACTTCCATTGTCTGGGGAACTTGTTTACTTGCCTGAAATAGTCGAAATGTTTTTCCTCTTGGCCACCAGATGTCACTCTTGTGCTGTGTTTCCTGCCTGAAAACATAGCTGTAAAAAAGATGTATAATTTCAACAAGTCACTTACTGGAGGATGAATAAAAGCTCCCTTACTTATAAGAGAGGTTTTATGGATTTCTGAAATTATGTAATGGATTCTGGCTGAGGAAGTCAGGGTCTAGGGTCTTCAAAAGTGGTCAGCACATAAAGGCATGTTCAACCTGTAAAATTGCATTAGCGAATGAAAAATAAACTGATAGCATGAGGATTTTACATTACAAGAGTGGCATTATATTCATCTGACTTAACCAGCACATAGCATTTGGGATTGTTTGGGACTTGGGTTTAAATCAAACACTGTGCTCTAATGTGCAGAGTTACTTCTGCTTCACTGAGTCTTGTTGAGCCTCTTCAAAACAGAATGCCACTCTTTGAATCAAAATATTATTAATGTCTTTTATGCAATTCACATCATCTTATTACCTTTCTGATTTTTTTCTGATTTGGTGAAGAGAAGTCTAGTTAAGCCTGTGTGAGATAGAATAAATGTAAAAGTATTTACACCAGTATGACACCCATCACTCACCTCCATATTATATTGTCCCTAACAAGTCTATTCAGGAAACAATATTACACATGAGGAGGAAACACATGAATTTCTATATGTCGTAATATCACACTGAAACATCTGTAAAAGCAGCCCCCTCTTCTCTGACATTCACAAATATGCTCATTTTGAAATACTTTTACTGTTATCTCTGCATTTCCAGATGAAGTGGACTCAAAGGCTGATGATGGAAACACTGAGGACAAAACCCCTCAAGAGCAGCCGGCGGAAGAGGTAAACAGCCAGTAGTGTACGTAAGAGACTATTAGAAGCTAACAGTGGCATGTTTGAAAAGAGATGTAGGTCTACAGCCTGTTTGATGTAACTTCTCATTAGGGCACACAGCAGGCACCTTGCCTGCCATAACGTTGCAGGTTAGGTTCTTTGTAGCACATCAGTCTCTCTCTCATGATACCTTAGAAAATACGTCACGATTATTTGTCTTCAACAGTAACTGAGTGTGCTCTAGTTTTGGATGTGCATATATTTTTGTATGTATGAGCCAAAATGTCTATTTCAACCACTTTAACTCATTAATGCTTGAAGATACAGAATTCATATTAATATTGTGCATATGTTATGTGAAGAATACATTTGATTCATATTTGTTAACTAAGGTATTACAATTGTATCTTTATGTAATACCTGTTTTATTACCCATTAGTTCAACATTAATTATTACCTATTGTTTGATATAGTAAAATGCCAATTGTTTCTCTATTACTTTTAGCATTTTGATTGACATGCCATAAGTGTTCATGACTCAATAGCACTGCCACTCTCTTTCAAGAAAGTGTAGATGAAAATGACTGTAAACAATCAAATTACAATGTAGGCCTATCAAAAGGCCTTAAATGTAATTGGAGAGCTATAAATTGTTTTTGTGGTATTGTTGCGTTACAGAAACCTGCAGATGATGATACAAAAACTGCAGAGGAGAATGGTGAAAACACCTCAGAAGCTAGCAAAGAAGAAACGAAGGAAGACCAGGATACAAATGATGAAAAAGATGGAGAAGCAAAAGCAGGATCTGAGGAGACGGAGGAGGAGATAAAACAAGAAGTGAAGGAGGAGGTCAAGTTTGAGGGGCAGGGGTCCAGCACTAGCAATGATGTTACGACCCAGGACAGTAAAGAGATAGAGAATGGAAGCTATACATCTTCTGAGGGGGAAAAGGATGAGAATAAAAATATAGAAGAAGAGAAGCAAGATAAAGACAGTGGAAATGGGGAGAATAGCAGTAAGGACCAAGTTAATGATGTAGACACGGGGGAGCGACAGGAAGAGACTGAAAGCAGCAATGACCCGGGGAAGACGCAGTCAGATAACGAGACAAGAGAATGATAACAGCAGAAGCGGCAGTAGCAACAGTAACCAGGAGGTAGAGGTGAGCAAAACACAAAGAAGAGGGAGCTACCGCAGAGTCAGTAGAAGCGAAGAGAAAAGTGGAGAAGAGGGTGAGGTAGAAAGTGAAGCAGAGCTGGACTTGGAAGAGAAACATTCAGCCAGTAGCAAAGATCCCACCGCAAATGGAGAGAATGGGGAGGATGATGATAAAGACAATCAAGATAAAATTATTATTGGATGAGCAGTTCTGAAACTAGTAAGCATTTCTTTACAATACAATCTAACAACAATGAAGGTGGCAGAGCAAATTCACAGAAAGCAAATCAAGACAGATTCCAAAATATTTTACTAGATGGCCTTGTAGAATCTGCACTGAAAAAGAAAATGTGTCAAGTACTAGAAGCTTTGACTGGCTGAATGCTAAATTATGTCATTAACAAAAATATGTATTAAAGTGATATTTATGAAAACATAACTATCATGTCTGAAACAGACAAATCAAATACAAGCTGTAGTAATATATTCTTATTTTTCATTAAGAAATTAAATGCTTTATTGTTTCAGTATACACTGTCTGTGAGCACTGCAGTGAGTGATGCTGGGAAATTGAAATGTAGTTACAGTCGTGTATTAAATGTTTTTAAAATATATGTTTATTATTAACAGGTATTATACTACCTGCTTGTTTTAAAAATGTTTTTTGAATGTATGGTATTTTTGTCTGTTTCCAAAGCAAGTGATACAAATGAACTTTTAAAGTAACATCAATAAGCTATGTGTAAAACTGTAAGCATGTTGTATGTGTCTGAATGTACAGTTAATCATCATATAATAATTAATATAGTTTAAAAGTCTTCTCTGTAAAGCTATTTCAAATCATACATTATGTTGTCACTTTGTCTTATCTATATTTTACCGGGAAATAAAAGTTACAGTCAATCACCTTTAACAGATGCTTTAATAAAACAGACTTTGCACCCTCTCTTTTTCACTACTTCACTCTAAAATGACTTTTTGCACTAGTGGCAAGTATGGACTTTACTATAGACAGTGATTCAAATTGGACAATCTATGTGAACTGGTAAATATTTATGTTTACTTCAGTCACCACTGCTACAAGAACCATTATTCTTTGGTCTGTACTTTTTATTTCAAATACTTGTACTTTATATACATCTTGATCATTTTAATCTTGTACTGTGCTTTAATTTTGTGCAAGTTTAAGGCAAACGTAGTAGGCCAAGAAACAAATAAAAAAATTGTAACCGGTTATTACTGTTCATACTACATTTGTGGTATTCCGATCCTTTACGTAGCGAAAAGTAGCAATATCATAATGTAAAAATACTCCATTAGTCCTGCATTCATAATTTTACAAGTGCAAGTATTATCAGCAAAATGCACTTAAAGTATTACAATCAAAAGTACTTCTTATGTTGTGTGATGTTAGTTATGTTATATTATGCAGCATTTGTATGTTTTAGCTCATTTAGGTGTAGCTAGTTTTATATACTGTTTGGTTGTTACATTTACTGTATAACAATACAGTTGGTTAGGTTTTATAGTTATAGGTTTTTAAATGTTATTTGCAAAGTAATTGGTTACTAAAACTAAAAGTAAAATAAAAATGAACATATTTGTCTCAGAATGTGGATCACTATAAACTAA
>JAVQJD010033372.1:0-31056 GCA_036023655.1 Nannoperca australis | reverse complement strand
TTTCTTTAAAGTTAAGACTAGTTTAAAGTCATCTTCATTGAAAAGTACAGTGCTTTTCCTTCAAAAATAAGGACATTTCAATGTGACCCCAAACTTTTGAACGGTAGTGTATATGTGGTACCAAACAATGTTCACTTTCTTACATTATAGTAACATGTCTGAATTGTCTTACCAGGTATGAAGATGACAAGAAACAGTGGACTGGCATGATTAAAGAGATACGATATGCAGCTGGAGCCTCCTGTGTGTCCATGCGTCTGAACGCAGCCAGAATGCCCAAACTGTAACAACAGTCTGGGGACAAACGAGGGACTCTCTCTTTACTTCTGTAGAAAAGAATATTATGGACATGCTCTTATTTAGTGGCTCATTGTTGTCATTTAATATTTTTACATATCGGACACATGACCCCTTTGTCTGTTCTGAGTGTTTTCATAAAATGTATCATGGCTTTAATTGGCTGATTTCTCATAAGTCATTAGTCTAAACTTTGTTTATTTATTATTATTGATTCTGATCTTGTAAAACATATCACTTGTTGAGGATTTCCTCTTCCAGTCAACTACAAGTAGCCTTGTAACTATTCAGTATTCAAATCTTCTCTCAAATATCTGACTCACTGTGTCTATTTGATACTTTACTTTATTTTGAAGCAACAGTTTTAACACAGCCCATAAAATATGGATATTATTCAGGACCAGAAATATTGTGCCATGTTTATAAAAATGTATTTTCAGACCATACTCTTGTTTTTATATGAAAAACATAATCAGAGCAGATTGAATAAAACTAACCGAAGGACCTATTCATTTTATGAATAATGTCTTATGTCACACATGTAAGCCACACTGTGGCAAATGTCCAACTGACAGGGGATAAAATCTAGTCATGGGAAAACGTTCATGATGCTCTACAATCCCTGTTTAAAGGTTTGTATGAACTGGTAGCTAACTAACCAAGAAAGGAGAGATGTATGAGCTAATGCTCTGGTCTTTTTAAACCTCACCATATTGACTTCACAGCTGTTATTTACTGTTATTTGAAAGCAAAATGCATGATAGCCAAAACTGTCAAACAACTCTCCAGTAGTAATAAATTATCTAAAAGATACAGATTCATTCAGTTTGTTGAGCGACACTGACAATATCCCAGTGTTTAATTTTATTTCAAATACTACTTTTCTTACAAAAGCACATGATACACGATCTCACTTAACACGAATGAGGTAGATTCATGTCAACTTTATGCTCAATGACTAAAAATAAGGAGCACTTGATGTTTATTAACAATGGTTTTAAAACATTCATTTAGCCTGAAAAGCAAGCTCAAATCTCAGTACTGAGTGTAACATTACTTTCATTATTGAATAAATACGGTCTTCAAGAAGAAAGCTCTCTAAATATTTTCTTCTTTAGATATTCCTTCCAGGCATCCTGTGTTGAGAGCTCCATAGAGTTCCATTCAAAGTGAGGGATCTGTAAAACACAAATGATTTCACTGTCTGTCTTTTGCTATATCACTGATATGTAAGATGATGTAAGAGACGTGCAACACCACGTGCAATCTTAAATGAGCTTTTCTCACCTGAACCACACAATATCCCAGAATTTCCAGGTGTCTTTTTCTCATGAGAGCTTCACCTTTCATGTGGTGGGAATTCTTGCAGAAGGACTTTGAATCAAGAAAGTCCACAGCAACTCTGAGCGATACGTAAAAAACAGACTGTCAAACATTTTTCATCTCTGAGTAGTCTAATTATTCACCTTTAATACTCAGGCCGTTTTCAGATATATCCCTTACCGTTGAGCTCCAGGTGGCAGCTCGTCCCTGGCGTTTTCCGGTGAGCTTGTCCCCCAGTGAACCTTTCCTCTGTCTGAGATCTGGAGTGTGTTAGGCTCGCTGTAGGGCAGCGGCTGCAGGCGTTTGTCCAGTATGCATTCAAAGTCTGAAAAGGCAAAATGAGGTCGTGTCGTACAAATATTCACTCCCTTTTTCCCCCCATTCATTTATGTTGAAGCCTATACGATGGCCAAATTCAAGCCTGCGCTTTCTGTTCTGGTGCGATCTCCAGTTGGCTTCATACACTCTTTGTAGTTTGTGATCGCTCTGATCAATATTTATTTATTACCAGCATCATAAACGTGACATCACGTCCTATTTAGGTGCAGACTGTGGGGAAATGTAGTTTATGTTGTGTTCAGGAGTTACACATTTAAATTCAGACATAAATTGACTTGATACGTTGCAAGTAGACAAGCTTCCCATCATATAAGCTTCTATTTTTAGAGTTAAAATATCATCAAATCAAAAAAAGTGTTGCTGAGATGGAAAATTACCCAATATTACTCACCTACGGTGTAATGATATGGAGTGACAACTGCTACTCGAACACAGTTAATGCCACCAAGAACTTCCCCCAGCATTTTGTGGATTTGCTGTTGCGCAGGACTGACAGTGCTATTCCCTGAAAAACATTTTGACAGCCAATTGACAGTATAGATTTATTCGAATTCCATAAATTTTTTTTAACCCAGCAAAACCAGACAATCATTTCTCTCTGCATCTTTGTACCTTTCTTTTGCAGCTGCTGGCAGTAGCGCTCATGAAACCACGGCACCTGGAACTCGGGACACTCGAGACACACGGCACGATTGAGCTCCATGAGGCGCAGTCTGGTCCGCATGTTGAGGGCATCAGGTAGAGCTATACGGAGTAAGGAGAACAGATACATTAGTCCTATTGAACAAGCATGAAGTGTTTACATCTCCACATTCATATTTAGCTACTGATGCATATTCAGAATTATATTTTAAACAACTACGAAGCAAAGGTGAGACATACTTTCTAGTTGGGCATCCAGCTTTCCCAGAAAGTCTATACTGAAGATTTCTCTGACTATTTCCTCGGGAAAACAGTCAGCCACAGCCAAAGAGTACGCCAGCAGAACCAGCAGATGTGGGTCAAAGGACCCTACGAACAAAGAGAAAGGTGTTACTGCAAGCTTAAAATAAGAAAACTAAATGTGTAAACCGTTTCACTTACTGATATGAGGAGTGATGCGCTGGATACAAACATCGTACAACTCATCTGCTTGTGCAGGATCATAATTCAGGACGGAGAAGGGTAGCAGGGTGGCATATGTTGCCGAGTAGTGAATCTTAAAAACGATGCAGGAGAAGTACAGTTAATATATGTTTAGTTATTCCAGGATTAACATTCAGTGATGTCTGTTAGAGCACCTTGTCAATGTCTTGAATGGCCACACTGGCGATGCGGTCCATCAGGGGAGGGCAGATGTGATTTATCCTGGTTAAGAAGAGGGCCAACTCAGGCACATTGGTCCAATTTATTTGGTCCATCATCCTCTGCAGTGTGACCATCGTCTCTTCGACCAGCATTTCCTCAAACCACTCTCCCGAAATGTACCTGAGCTCCTCCAGCACCAAGTCCAGCCGGTCAGCTGTCTGCAGCCTCTCGTGCCCGTAGCGGTTCAGGGTCTGCAGCAGACGGACGTACTTGCTGGGAGTGCTGTGGCGGTAGGAGGGGTCGTTGCGCACCCACTTGGCAATGGCAAAAGAAATTGTGTTGAGGTCATTCAGATTGCACTGGGTCACCACTGCGTCCACCCGCGAGATCACGCCCTCGTCAAGTCGTGGGCAGGGCAGCATGGACAGAACACGAGTCAGCATGGTCACTTCGTAGGGGAAGACGCTGCGCTGCAAAAAGCTGCGGGACAAAGGTGCTATCAGTCGACATTTTATTCAATCAAAGTGTGAAGCAAAATTGACTCCTTGGCTCAAATAAATACTTACTTGACCAAAATGTTTCGTAGTTTGGTGAAGAGTTTGGGGTTCTGGTATTGCAACAAGAAAAGGGCTTGGGTGATTCTGGCCACCTCCACTGGCTTGTAGACGTGAAGGTTTCTTTGGATTACTGATGCAATTCTGGAAAATAATTTAGTAATAATACAAATTATTTAATAGCCATTCCAATATAATGGTGGGGATTTGTCTTTTTACATTAACATGCTAAATAAAAACATTATGATAATGAACCCTTAAATTTGATTTTGAAAGAATTGTGAACAAGATATAAGTGAGAGATTTTACAATTGACAAATCAAACTAGTCAAACTATGTAATGAAGACCTTGTGGTGAGAGTTTATCAACTGCTGTTACCAAGGTCATGAATTCATTTTTAATCTCAACTTTTAAGACAACATGGGCGAGAAGTCTTTAAAGTGCTCAGAATTTTGTACATCTACAATCCCATGACAACTGGGCAACTACATCTGCCGAGGAAGATTATGTGACACAATGGGAGCGCCACAAGAGCTCCTAAATGGTTTTCATGGTCAAAAATGAAGGTTCAATCTCTACCTCAAAAATGTTTGTTAAAACATTTCAATACAAACTTCTCATTACTTGTGAGCAGCTGAAATGTATGGTAATCCTGACATATCTGCAATACGTTTATGTTGGTCGATTCATTGGCTCCCCTTCTTAAGCTACGCAGGTGCTTTATGGCAGAGGCATGAACTCACTTGTTCAGTAAGCTAAGATTCCTGCTCTCAATCTCTTCTAGAGCTTCAGCTACAGCAAGAGCCTGCTGTGCGTTGAGCTCCTCTGCCAACAGGAGGGCAGTGTTCTCCAACCTAAGAGGAATGAAACCACATTAGAGACCTGTTAGAGTCAAGAATTGCTGCAAAGGGTTAGATTGACTCCGCTAATAATGATATGAACCTTTCTCTGATCTCCTGACTGGCCATTGGAGCCAGAGCGACAAACAGTTTAGTGAAAGAGAAAGGATCGGTGCTTGAATCAATCAGTTCTGTTAGTCTCTGTTTAACGGCCAGCCTGAAGTCACAGTTATTGAACTGCAGGGACTGATACAGCCCCATGATGATGCTAATGTTTTCCGCGTCCATCCTTGGAATGTTGCACAAGAGGATCTCGTTGCACTTCTCCAGCAGAGGCCGGTGACTGTACTTGATGTTGCGCAGGAACTGAATCACTCTCCGTGGGTTGTTATAATGTGAGGGATCCATGGTGTGCAGGAGGTGGTCTGCCCTGCTAATGAGAGCATCCCGAAGCCGGGGAGACACCATGGACGACACGCTGATCATTAGTGTAGTTAGGATCCTGGGAAAACATGTCCAGAGAATAAATATACAATATGAGGTACTTATATCTGAAGGTATTTGATCAATATCTGTCTTATGACTGTTGAAGAGACATGTTCTTGTCATGTGACCAACACAGAGTAAGATCTCCAGTAAGCTGTAAGTGGTGTTTGATTAACTGTTACAACATTAAACCTTATAAATTTACACAATTTACTTCTCATTTGACCAACCTGGCATCATCAATAGAAGACAACCTCTGATCCACAATACTGGCGATGCGGCCCATTAGAGGACTGTGTTGAAGGTGTTGATCACTTAGACAGATGGCGAACTTGGACAGGGATGCCATTGGAAATCTGACAAAATCCACATTTGTGTAGCATCTCATTAGTGCTGAAACAATTAGACGTTTACTCCTTAAATCAATCGACAGAAAAGAATCAAGCCAAAATGCCAAACATTTGCTGGTTTCAGCTTCTCTAATGTGGAAATCTGCAGCTTTTCGTTTAAGACTATTGAAAAAGACAGTTGACGGTGTCACCTACTGTTTGTTAGGCATTGTACAGACTTTACAATTACTTGATTAATTAAAAATATGATTGCCGGATTATTAAATTATGAAAATTACAGTTAACTGCAGCCATACGTCTCATTACCTCAAAACTAACAATGTAATGTAATCATACCTGTCTATTCTGAGCCATGCCTCTGAAACCAACTGCTGAACAAGAGAGTCATGTGGATCCACATTCAACCTAAAAGATGGACAATAATACAGTGTTATTACTATTTAATAATTCAAATACGTAAAAGGTAATCTGATTGTTTCGAATGTACCTGAGGAAACTGTAAAGCATGTCGATCAACATAAAATCATCCATAAGAGCAATTTTGTTCTCCGCCAAAACCCGGAGTGTCAAGAACTGGGGGTGGCTCTTGAGGAGTTCGACAGTCCTGAGCATTTGTGGTTTCTCTTTCTGAAACTGCCACAGTATCCCCACAGCCCAGCTGACATGGCTCACTGTGAGCTTGGCCTTGTTCTTGCCCACCACATCAAACACCTGGTCTTCTGCAGAGCAAACCCGCAATTGCTCCAGAACCTGGTCTCGGTTCACTGTCCCCCTGTGAAGGAGCCTCCGAAGAAAGTTCACAGACCGGACCCGAAACATCACCACAGACCTTGGCTCTAATTAGGTATGCACTGGTGTCTTCATTGTCACTGTCCACCTCAATGTCAAACCAACAGTCAGGCTCAGCCAGGTAAGATCACATCCACAAAACTACCGTTTGGAGGTAGTAGGTGTTGGGTGCTCCTTTGCCAATATGTGTCAACTGAAGAAGAAGAAAAAAACACACAAAATAAACAAATGATTTTTACCTGTATCACAATCTCTTAAAATATGTTTGGTTATAAATTGAATTATATGCAAAAAGAAAAGACTTGCATGACAATGAAGTTAGCTCAGTGTGACATGCTGACCTTGGGTTCAGAAGGTTTCATCTCGCGAACAGCCCCATTCAGAGATTTCATATGACTTTCCTTTAGTGCACCACTATACTGAAGTAAGCTACCAATAGCTAAGTTCAGTTTGCCACCACGCTATTCACGTGGATGGAGAAACAATCACCTAAAATGACTCACAACCCCAGATTAGCCCTGCTAGCTGGATTATTAGCTAGATTTCGGCAGAATATATAGATGCAAACTGTATATATTTAACACATATAGAATACTGTCATTAATATCGTTAATTCAAAGTCAAAATTACCTAGCATGTGTGCGTTAATGTTTCACTTCCGTAGCCCGTCACTTACGTAACGCCGTCCGAATTTAAAACCCTGGGTTTTGCCTTTCAGGCAGCAGTTTATCAATTCTGGGAAGGGCGATGGCGTCCTTAAACAAGCGTCCAGGTGTTCTGAGGGGTTCGTTGAGGTGTTTTCCTAGTGTAAACATATAGAAAATATAAATCAACCTCACAGGGCCCTGTTTCCCCTAAATTGGTGATGTGGGTGATTAAATCAGCGAGACAGACAACGTCACCTTACAGGCCTGTCTCGGGGCACATTTCTCAATGCCTTACCGAGCTACGCGCTTTGACTGGCGCACGATTCTCGAAATACATTGACGTCCCCGCCGCGCCATCTTTAGAAAACACTGAGCTCAACACTGAATGAAACTTAATTGTCGTCGTTTGTGAGAACTGCTCGCTGCATGGAGTGATATCCTTGGATTTCCAGGTGCTGTGATTTCGCATTAACCACGTCTTTTCGTTATATGTGTATAGTTAATATGTCGAAATTGAATGGTAGACGACGTTATGAAAAAGATTCCCTCTACATGTTGTCTGGCTGATGCTAGGTGAACTTGCTAATGCTAACACCAGGCCTAACGTCATGCGACCGTGTGCTTAAGCGAAACCATAGCGATAGAATCCAGTTCGCAGAGTTCGGTCATTTCTGATGGGTAAACACAAAATTATTATCTTCGCGCTCACCTCCACTGGTCAAGCGGCACTTCAAACGCGTTCCTTGTTAGCTAAGGCTAGCTAGATAGTAAAAACAAACGAACATTAGCTAGCCTTATTTTGCTTATAGTCCAGTTGTCGTCGCAGTGTTAACCGAGTCAGTAACGTTTATGCGGTTAATATCTTGTATGTGATCCGCAGTCAACACATTCGTGATGTATTTTTGCATCATATGGTTTTCAGTAGCATATAAAGAAATCGGTCAGATCCGGTAGGTGTGCAGAATTTTCTAGTTAACACGGCTGTTAATTGACATCCTGCTACTGTCAAGTTATCCATCGCTAAATTGTCACTAACGTTTGTGTTCTCTGTGTTTCTCAGCAGAGGTGATCATGGGCATCAAGGTTCCGCGCACTCGGTGCTTCCTTGATATTGGAATCAGTAATGTGCTCGGTAAGAAAGAAACCTCCACTCTCAGGCTACTTACTGACGAATACACTCAGTTGTCAGTTTATTGGATAATTATAGGTTTAAGCAATGCATCTAATACGACAGTCCTGCAATAAATATTACTCTTATTAATGTGTTTTGGAAAGATGCTTATTGAACTTTAAGGTCATTCTGAATTGTATTGTATACAAAAATGGTCATTATAAATGGGGTGGGCAGAATATTAGAAACACCTCTCAATATATTGTAATACAATTAAACAGCACCACAAACTACAGCCTCCAAAATGACAATACATTTAATTAAACACCTCTCTTAAGTGGTTCCAGTTGGATATCTTGCAAGGACGTTGCATTAGACTGCATTTGTTTTAGCCAGATGCGCTCAAAAAACTGACAACTGAAGGTCATTTCACATCGCAAAAAACTAACAAAGTAACGGTGTTCTTTCCTCTCAGTCGGCAGAGTTGTGGTGGAATTGTTTTCAGACATCTGTCCCAAAACTTGTGAAAACTTCAGATGCCTCTGCACAGGTGAATAGGGCATTTTCGCCCCCAAAATATGCCAGAAAACACTTGACTTCATGGCACAGTTTAATATTGATATGTACTGTGGTTTTATTCAGGTGAGAAGGGCATTGGTAAAGGAACTCAGAAACCCTTGCACTACAAAGGATGTCTGTTCCATCGAATTGTAAAAGACTTCATGATTCAAGGAGGAGACTTCAGTGAAGGTGAGTTAATGAAGGTCAAAGGTTGTGAACAATGTAGACCTGTGGTTTCACTCCAAATTGGGCCTACTAACCCGGCCCGTTTAATGATAGCGAGCATGTAGCTAATAACTGCAAGTCTCTCTGTGTTAATAGCAGGACAACGCCGTCAGTTTTTACCCACTAGATATGCAGATGGTGTCAGCATCTAATAATTAAAACATCCTCAAAGCTGACCATTTAACGTAATTAAATCAATTTGAATAACCCGCAATCCAGTTTTCTAATGCTACAAATCGCTTTCCTGTCGCAGCTTACGTTTTATTCTTTCTCTGACATCGTAGGTAATGGAAAAGGAGGCGAATCCATCTATGGAGGCTTTTTTGAAGGTAAGAGGTCGCTGTCAGAGCTGTCAGTTGTTATCCGAACCCGACGTTGGCTTCAAGATGGCAGTACAATCTTATCCTTTTCCCCCAGATGAAAGCTTTGCTGTCAAACACAACAAGGAGTACCTGCTGTCTATGGCCAATAGGGGCAAAGATACAAATGGATCACAGTTTTTCATGTAAGCACTATGTCTCTTCCTATATAGATTATTGATCTGATGCATAATTAGTTGTTTCTGGCATCCTTAATTCATACAAATAATTATATGCCTTTTTGTTTTCTTGAATTGCCTGCTGTGACGCTTCAGAACAACAAAGCCTTCACCACATCTGGATGGGTAAGTGCTGCTTGATTGCATCTGGAACTCTGATTGGTTGATTCCATAGTGCACAATGTACACTACGTTTTGCTTGAATTAGACATCGCTGTATTTTCCCAGTGTCCATGTGGTTTTCGGTCATGTGATTTCCGGCCAAGAGGTTGTTCAAACCATGGAGAGCCAGAAAACTGATCCTAATAGCAGACCGTATGCCGACGTGAAAGTTTTGAACTGTGGAGAGCTCGTCCCTAAATCTAAAGGTTTGTTTGTGTTACGCGTTTTCCGTACTTTCAAAATAAGTTTCAAACTTCAACTTGTGATGTTTCTGCCGCTGTTGTCTAAGCAGAAGTGGGTTTTTTTTATAAAGCGGTGCTTCTAACAGACCTTTAAATGTTTTGCAGCAAAGAAAGATGAAAAAAAGAAAGAGCGAGCCTCTTCCAGTTCCAGCAGTAGCTCCAGCAACTCAGCAAGCTCATCAGCATCCTCCTCTGATTCTGAAGAATCGGAGAAAGAATCTAAGAAGAGGAAAAAGAAGGCGAAAAAGCTAAAGAAGAAGCAGAAGAAGAAGGAAAAGAAAAAGTACCTCATTCATCTTCATATTTTCACCGTCTGCAGTGTAAACAGTACCTAGTGTTTTTTATTCTAAGCTACAATTCTTTTCTAGGTCAGAGGCAGAAAGTGCTGAAGAAAAAGAACAAGAAGAGTTGGTTACATCTACTGTACGTCCGGAAGAAATTCCACCCATCCCAGAGAATCGATTCCTCATGAGGAGGAGCCCACAGGCGCTCCAGAAGTCGAAAGAGGAGCCTGAAAAGGACCCACGAAATAGAGAGGAAAGGCCAAGAGAGAGGTTAGCCTGACAAACAGCATGTCATGACAAACATCAAATCATAATGCTATTGTCTGTTCATTTTCATTTTTCCCCCCTTTCTTTCTCTAGTACTGGCATAACATTTAATTCTCAGTCAGCATACCACAGAAGGCTGGTGATGACACGATCCGGGAGGAAGATAAAAGGCAGGGGTCCAAGAGTAAGTGCACTGCACCAATCAGAAGAACTCTGCAAAAATGTTGTCTACTTTATCACAATTCATACTGGGTGTAATGAAGTAATATATACAATTTGATTTCACCATTCATAAATTATTATTATTAATTGTATGTAAGATGTCTGTGTTGGTTCCAGTCTGTTTAGATACAACAGAAGTAAGTGGTTTGTCATTTCTCCCATCCAGCGGTATCGGACTCCGTCACGCTCTCGTTCAAGATCCAGAGATCGTTTTCGGCGCAGTGAAACCCCCCCACACTGGCGTCAGGAGATGCAGCGTCAGAGGATGAGACCAGTCACTGGAGAGCGCTGGATCAAGGGCGACCGGTAAGAAACTCATTTAAAAAAAGAATGCAAACACACCTGTCGAATCGGTTTTTGCTCACAGCTAAGTTAGTCTAAAGACATTTTGAGTTGCATGAAAATTGGAATCGAAACGCAAGTCAGTGTGCACAGCTACATCATTTAATATCTGACGCTATCCTGTTTGAGTAGGCAGAATAAAATATACCTTTATGTTACACTGGGAAAATTAGTTTTAGGCTCCACACTGCAGTTTACAAAACAATAAAAGCAATTTACAGCCCACAAATACACAATATAAAATACAATACATAATTATGTGAATAACACGTCAGTGATGAAATGTTTGACATAAAGTTGTCAAGTTCTGTTGGTGACATCTGCACTGTTTTACAGTGGAGACATGAATGAGGCCAAGGAGGAAGCAGCTAAAGCTCCGAGAAGAGAGAGACGGACGTCCAACACAAAGCATGAACACACGGATGAGGGTAAAAAAGACAAGAAAACTCGGTCACACAGATCCAAAAGCAAAGAGGATGCTGTTGAGAAGGATGAGAAGCTTAGCAAACACAAGGCGAAGAAAAGGGATCAATCTGAGAGCCGCAGTAAAAGCAGAGAAAAGAGTAGGAGGTCCAAAAGCAGAGAGAAGGCTCACAAGCACAAAAGTGACGACAGAAGAGGTCACTCGAGGAGCAAAGACCGAAATACTAATAAGAAAGAAAAGGAGTCAGAGTCTGATCACAATAAGGATAGAAATAAGGGGCATGAGTCTGATAAAAAGCATAAAGAGGATACCAAAGGAAGGAATGGGGAGAGGACTAGGACAAAGTCAAAGAGCAAGGAAAGAACTACAAAAGATGGGCCCAGATCGAGCAGCAGGAACAGGGACAGGAGTGGACCTGCAGCATCAAAAGACAAAGAAGAAAAACGAGAAAAAGACAGAGAGAGGGGCAGAGAACGTAGCAGGAGTCAGGAAAGGCGACACAACAGTGATAGGGAGAATAAGAGGCGAGGAACATCCAGGGATAAGGAACACCGAACAAGAAGCCCAGACAGAAATAGGCCTAGAGACTCGCACAGAAGCAGGCGCTCCAGAAGCAAGAGCAACAGGAGGGACCACAGCAAAGATGGGTCGTCTCATAGAAAGGACAAAGACAGAGAAGCTGCCAGGAGAAGGCGTAGCAGCAGCAGCAGCCGCAGCAGCAGCAGCAGCAGCTCCGAGAGTGAAAGAGACAAGAAAAGGAAGAGTCAAAAGAGCCCCGATTCCAAGCGGGGCAGAGCAAAAAGTACGTCCAAATCTAAAGAGCGAAGAAGCCCGGCCAAACCAAGGCCAGAGAGTACAAAAGGCAAAGACAGAAACGACAGCAAGAGGAATAAATCGAGCTCTGGCTCGAGCTCTGACAGTGACTGATATCATAAAGGAATAGATGGGGAGTTTTGAAGTCTGTCCGTATTTTATACCCACTACACGTGTAGTATGCAGCACCAGCTTTCCACCCAGAGGGGGACTTAATTACATTCCTCACTCAGTGCAAAAGAACCATCTCCACAGATCAACCAAAGCTACCGTGATTGTGCAAAATCTGTCAAAGCTGATTTCCAAAGTCATGAAGACCTGGGACTTTAAACCTGCAAGTACAGACTGCAGAATCATGTGAGCTTTGGCTTTACGGTGGACTTTTTGGCACTGAATGGAAGTTGTGGATTTGTCCCCCATTAAGTGCATTACCTTGTTGGTGGGTAGCTGAAGCTGCATTGAGACCAGTTTAGGAAAAAAGGATATGTGACTGAAAATGAAACTCCCCTGCTGTGTGTACTGCATTATCAGCAAGTTTAAAAGTCCCAGTTTTTTTTTTTTTTTTTTTTGTTCAAGACCGGAGGAAGTCTGTTTTTTTAATTGTTTTTTTTTATTGTTTTTATTCTTCAGTAAATTATATTTTGACTTTACAATAGTTACAATTTCAGACAAAAAAAAGAAAAAATTTTACAGCAAGAGAGATGCTTTTAGTGCTCCCTCCCTCCTCCCCGCAGGGCATTTTCTCCTGAAATTAGTTTTAACGTTATTTAACAGCAGTTGGTTGAGAGGATAAGTACTGTCTGATGTTTACTTGTCAAGTTATTTTTACTACAACAATCTGGAAGAGAACACTCATCATCTCTTGCATGCTTATCCCTGTAATGTTGGATGATATGTATATCCATGACTGTTCTTTTGTTTTGTTTTTCTACATCCACAACCATCCTACAACTTTTACTGTAATCCTGTTTGTTAACCAGTTTTCAGATACCTCTGGTTTGTTTTTTTGAATGGGAAAAAAATTCAATCTCATGCTGTAAATCCAACATAAAATCAATTTGTATAAATTGTGTTCTGTGCAAGTTGGTTTTAAGAAAAACTCGATTGCAGTGTAGAATGAAATAAAAGGAACTTTGATTTGATTTTGTTTTAATATTCTGTAAATGATGTCACAAACACTATCTATTGGAGGCTCAAACATTATTAGCTTCCAAAATTACAGTGATATCATTACAGGAAATCTACACTGTACTGTTAACATTGTGGCACCCAGTGTCGGACTGAGTTAACTGCAGGGGTGATTTATCGCTCAGTTCAGTGGTAACTATATTTTTAGCCCAGACGAGTCATCTCTGCACGGGGTGGCTGATAAACGACGCTCACAGAACATTTTGCTGTGCGATTGATTTAAAACTAACAAGTTCTTTCTGTAAATTTCTCACTATATTCACAAGTTTCTCTACAGAATGTGTGGAGCAAAGGTTTGTAATAAACTGTAGAGCATTCTGACTAAAACATCTAGATAATGTTTGGAGAACATTAAAGCACACGTTACTGTACGTGAACACTGCAGAACAACCCCCAGTGTGAATATGTTGCACTTTACAGGACCCTCAAACATTTCCATGGCATGGACAGTACATTCTTTAAAAGTATATTTGGGGCAATTTTATGCTTTTATTAGTGAGATGACAGGAAACGAGGGAGAGATATGGGAACAACATGCAATGACTGGCTGCAGCTGATCTGAGGATGTTGCAGTTTAGGTAATTACTTTAAACACTAGGCCACCTGGACACTATTTTAATCCCACAATGCAATGCGTCACATTTCATAAAAGTAAGTCGCACGGAAGTGCGCCTGCAAGTGATGACAAAATAATGACCATTCCTAAGCGTCCCGAGATCCCAATGTACAATTAAGGACTTTAAGGATCGTTATTAAAACATTCAGCATCTCCAAAGGTGGTAAGTTTAGGGGAACAATGTTGGAACCAAATTTGCCAGCTGGGAGTGATCTATCACCATGTAAATCCAAGTCTCCTCTTTGCTTCTTCAATATCTACAGCCTCGTGAAGGTTTTTAATTTTCTGGGTGGCACCAGAGACGTGTTTGGGCATCTGAGCACCAGTACGGTCCTGAGAGAGGTAGCTGGACCTAACTGCACCAGAAACGGTACCGAGCCCTCCGCCTGTCCCTTCCATCGCAGCTTTGCAAAGTGGAAACACGTTTCGCTGAGCCTCCGCCGCCGCCTTGATGATTTGCAGCGAATACTGTTGAAACTGCTTTTCCTCGTCAGCGGTGAGCTCTGCGTTCTTTGTTACGAACTCGTGTTCTTCACTCCTCTGCTGCTGGTGCCTGTCACTTCTCTCAGCCTGTATTTGAAAGATAAATGTGAGACACGTTTTCTTTCAGAGAACAAATCAAATGTGTCCGTTTTTGTAATGATGTGGTGAAGATAGTTTCAGTGTTACCATTTGTGTGGCATGGAAGTCATGTAATTTTATTCCATCTCCTTTGATCTTTTGAGCCTTCAGTTGTTGTTTCTCAGAAAATACTCTGTCGGCCTCTTTCTTGGCTTGAAGTGCATCTCGGGTGTTCTGTCTCGCCATTTTGTCCCTCTGCTCCTTTTCTTGTTTCTGACAAAACAGTTTGTGTTACATTTGGTAAGCTGCGGCTGGAATTACTTTTCAATCTCAGCTGAAACCAGAATGTTTCCGCAGCTATAAAAGACATCGAATCTACACATTTCTTTTACCTCACAGGTGGAATCCTACATAAGTGACCAAGAAGACATTTGATATTACTGGCTTATTTTGCAGAACATCAGATGAAGCATCTGAGCTTGTGTTACCATGAATTCTCTGTGTGCACGGATCGACTCCAACACCGCAGCCTTCTTCCTCTCCTCCTCCCATTGCCGTTGCGCCTGCTTGGCGTCCCGCTCTGCGACAGCCTTTGCGATCCTCTGCTCCTCGTCGTCGGTTTGCTGCTGCTGTGTGACCGTCAGTTTGTTCATGATCGTCTCTCTGCGCATCTGGGCCTCTCTGAAGAACGAAACAACTCACAAGGATGATCGCAATAACCAGGGATCTGTCCTCGCGGTGTGTTAGAGATGCTGGGACCAGGCTGGTCCTTTTGCGCTCAATGATATGTTTTTCTCACCTAAACAGTTCTGTTTCTCTGTCTTTCCGTAACTTCATCATTTTTTGTTTTGCAGAGAGGAAAAGTTTCTGTTGCTCCTCTTCGGCCTCCTGTTTTTGTGCATCTGTGGCCCTTACGAGGTCCCTATTGCTGAGATCTTCCTGTAAAAACAGAGTATGCGATAATAAACCCAATGTGTTATAAAATAAGGATACAAATACTAGATGTAACCTGTGCTAAGACCCTACCAGGTAAGCTTGCATGAGGTCTTTCTTCTGCTTTGCTTGTCTTTCTTCCTCCATTCTTTGCCCCCACTGGTAGAGCTCATAAAGGCGTTGGGTTTCCTCTCCATCCTTCGTGTTCTCTATCTTCTCTCGCTCTCTCACTAGCTCATTTTCTTTGATCCTAAAAGGAATCGCACTCTCACATTAAACAGTTGAGCCGCAGTACTGTACTTTACCGCAGCACCATTACTCCATTTACAAAACAGGATGTTAAATGCATACAGCAGAGAAAATACAACAGTAATGCACATCTTTGAAATAGATAGGTATCTGTAATTCTGTGGAGACCCTGACCACTGGTGGAGCACGTTTACAGCTGGTTGTCAGGTCTGATGGGAGACTTACTGGTTTTTCAGGTCCTCCGCAACAGCCTTCGTCTCAAGCTTCTTCTGAAGCGCTTTCTCCTGCTCCTGCCTCAAGGCTTCGTCCGATCTGGTCTTCACAATATTCAGGAATTCTCGGTCCACATCTTCAGAGGCACTCTTGTTTCTGTGCTTCAGTTCAATCTGAGCCTCCCTCTCCTTCAACACCTCTGTGAGCAAGAGCGCACCCTGTGGGAGTAGTGACGATCATTCGTTATCCCCAAAACATCAGCATACAGTCAAACACGTGCAAGTGACACAGTAATTCTGGAGCAATACTAACATGCAATGCTTTAACGCGGTCGGTTTGATAATACAGCTGATTCTTGGCTTTTTCAATGGCCTCTTTCCGCTTCTGCTCCTGATATATGGCCTCTTCTATATCCATCACTTTCCTTTTCTCTTCCTCAATCTGCTCCCGAATCTGCTTTGCCTCAAGCTTTTTTTGCCTTTGACCCTTTGATAAATGTAAACACACACTGTGTTAAACTTTCGCTTTGCTGCAGTAGAAATGATTTGAAAAAAATTGCGAAATGATTGAGAAAAAAACCCACACAGGAAACTTACAGCGATGGTATTAGACCACAGTTTTACCACCTCTTTTGATTGCAAGTGCAGAGCCTCTCTCTGTTTAGCTGCCTCTCTTATACTCTGCTTGTCTTTATTAACACAGTTCAGTTCATCTTGAATCCTCAGCCATTCAGCCTTGGTTAAGACAGTGACTTGTCGGAGGTCTGGCGGCTGGATCATCCTGCTGGCTTCCTCAGCTGAAGACACTATTTAAAAAAGGAGGAAAATTGCGAACTGTTGAGTTGAACGCTGCAGCTAGAACAGAAAATATGCACCATCACTTTGTTTCATTTGGGTGGATGAGGACTATACAGACAAGTATTGTTATGTTATGGTATGTATATTTATTTTTTCCATGATGGAAGGGATTACAGTTGCTATGTGCCAAACGTTATTGTGTTTATATGAGCAGGGCCATAGCTACCATTGAGCACACTAAGGTGGTGTCTGTATTGTTTCTGGGAAACAACGTAAGGAGCAGTTTACATTCTGTAATTACACATGGGATGGAATAAGTGATATGTTAAGTGATGTTATTTATGGTCCCTAAATAATTTGGGATAAGGTGAGGGTATGCTTTTTGAAGCTTTTCAGCATTTTATTGTTTGTGGGGGGGTTTCCTCACTGTAAAACTAAATAAAAATATAAATCATGAATCTTGAAGACTAATTCTGATTTTTTTTTTTACACAAAATCAATTTACATTCGTCAGTTTATATATGCAAACAATGTTAAATATATTCAAATGTAATGTAATGAAGAGAGTCAGTATTTCTCCACCAGAATTCTATCTTTCATTATTTAATCAAATGAGGAGAGAAATTAACACAATCATAGAAATTCACAAGCTTTTTTGGTGGCTGTTGATATTGCGCTGGGGGATTTGATCTCAAGTAAAGACAAGTAAACTCCAGCTGGCTATGGACATGAGAATGGATATAGAAATCTAAATGAATGCATCAAATATACCACTGTACAGGAAGTTGTTTTCTTTTGAACGAGGCTACAGGTTTGCTCTTGGGCATGACATTGGATGGATGCATAGCAGCCTAATTAGGCATAATCTTTCATTGTTCTGAATTCTGTTCACATGATTTCAAAAAGGACTACTGTTACCATGAAACACTTACTTGTCTGTTAGCCATAACCACAACAGCTAGCTAGCTTACCTTCAGTAAGGTTAACCCAGAACTGTCTCTTTAGCTCTCACCTCTCTTACTGGAGCCTCTTCGACGGCCGTACTGAACCACCGA
The DNA here is from genome assembly GCA_036023655.1 of Nannoperca australis. NCBI lineage: Eukaryota > Metazoa > Chordata > Actinopteri > Centrarchiformes > Percichthyidae > Nannoperca > Nannoperca australis. The sequence goes on along the minus strand of JAVQJD010033372.1, from coordinate 13,341 downwards.
TGCCATTTGTATTCGATATATTACCTAGTAATTAAGAAAACAAAAATGCTACTGACAAATAAAACTAGTAAAACTAGATAAAATGTACTGTAGCGTCAACTCTTTCCAGGCTACATACAGATATTGTGTGAGGGTCTGCATTTGTTGCTTGTATCCAGGCAACGCTTTAACCAATCGGAAGCCTTCCCGCTGATGGACGACAGGTGGCGCTGTGTGTCCATAAAGTTATTCCTGTTTGAACGTAACACCACACACCCGTGGATGCGCACACCTCACGTGATCACATAAAATCCTATAAATCTGATGTTACTCTTTATACAGTCCTGGCCCAAAATGTTTTACGCTTTTTTTCAAATAATGCAACATCTCTTACTGGAAAATACTGACATTTTATATGATGTGTTTATATATAGCTGTGTTGAGTTACAGGTGTCTGCAAATACATATAATTCACGTATTTAAATTGAGAACAGCTTGTTCTTATCCTGCATGGAATTGTCCATTCTTTCGTTCTTGTGTCCTTTTTCCAAGGAGAAATGTGATAATCTAATGTGCTTCTGTGAAACAAGGTTACACAAGGACATCCCAGATAAAAACGCTAGATCTAGCGTAGGCTAGATCTACGCTAGCCTACCCACATCCATACCTACTCACACAGAGATTGATACTTATCATCTTATCTCACTTTGAAAGAAAGAAAACGTTACATTTTTGGCAGCTGTAACATCTTTAAGTGAATTTAGTAAACATGCTCAGTTTTGTATGATATTTTTTCTTTCTAGTAATGTTGTTGTTGTTGTTGTTGTTTCCCCTCAGTCAGAACTTTCCTCAGAGGATCTACGACCTGTACAACAAGGTAGGCTACAACTGCTTCATAGCAGCTGCTGTCTACATCCTGTTTGGAGCCTTCTCGTGCTGCCAGATGAGGCTCAACAAGCAGAAGGTGAATTCATGTATTTGGCTTTCTTTGAGCATTATATTATTGACCTTTGCTGAAAGGGTCAGATCACAGTGAATTACAGAGGGGTGAATGAGGAGTGGTTCATCCAAACTAGAACGTAGCTCTAGTGGTGGGTGTCTTGCTTTCAAAAAAATGTAATGAGCTGTGTTGATGTGAGTTTTAGGTAGTGAGAGACAATGAAATATGATCAGGGAAAGTTAGTTTGAGTAAATGATCATAAGTTTGAAGGTTTATCAGATGATAAATCTTCTCATCTGATCTTTGGTCACAACGATGCGAGGTAAATAGTTAAACCAGTGTTGATGTTACAAAGTAATTCATCAGGAATATGCACTTGCATGGTTTTGATTGGCCAATGCAGCGCCTTGCTGGATGATGACGGGTTTCAGTCCAGCAAAACTTGAGGCATGTTCAACTTTTATTGCCGTACGACCCGGTGTCTTTTCGTGTCTTCACCCCTGCTGCATTTCCCCACAGGCTTCAGTGTGTATTATACCACAATATGAATCAGAATCAGAACCAGATTTATTGCCAAGTAGGTTTACACATACAAGGAATTTGTTTTGGTGCGTGGGTGCCAACAAGAGCATAGATATATACAAAGAGAATTTAAATAAAACCACTAAATAGAAAATTTACGATAATAAAATAATAAAAAGAGCTGTGCAAAGTGATGAAATGCATTGGAGAGAACAAATAACATAGTAATTATTATTCTTAGAGATGATAAAGGATGGTTTAACATGTTTGCTACAGTCTTTTAATGTGAACTCATACGATGTTGACCTGTTGTTCTTTAGGAGTACTTGGTGCACTAGTAACACCTGCTGGAAGGTGGAGCTCCCAGCAGTACCCTGACGGCAGGAGGCTGGGTTTGGCCCTTTACTTGTTCTCTGATCACTGAAATTTCCCAATCTGAAGCTGCAGGGAGGAGACTGAACACTGTGTGAAAGCTGATCAGTGTTCTGCACCTTCATGTATTTAGGATGAGATTAATTCTACCTCTAATCACAAGTGCTGAAATGATTTGATTGGGGTAGTAAAAACTATCCAGTGGATCTCAAATAGTTATAATAGTTAAACCATTTCAATGTAAATTATTGTCTTGACTTGCTCTTTCATTCTTACTTTACTGTACAAGAGAATGTATTTGATTATTGCCAGTATCCACCTGTGTTAAGCATGTTATTTACTTGTCATTTAATGTATTAACATCTGTCCAGCTGGTGCTCAGGTGCTGCTCTTATAACTATATATATTATATTACCTGATGGTTCACTCAAGCCATATTCTTTAGTATTGTAGCAGTGGGATCCAAGGGTTTGCATTGGAGGCATTTCAAACATAAACAAGTACATGGATATTGTTTATTTAACACAAGTCTGGATTTTTCACTTTTAAGCTGTCTCATAGTTTAACTTTTAATTTCAAACCTGCTAGCTTGGTCATGACCAAGACTTTCAGGATCTGTAGCTGTAATCACCACAATTTAAGTTTCACAATAAAGTGTTAAATACTTATACATGATAATATTGACTATATAAATTAATGAAAAGGTGTGCTGACAAAACAGAACCAATCCAAGTTTTGACGTAACGTATGTACTAGCTGTCAGTCATATCTCACGTTGCTATATAATGGACCTTTAGTCACATGATAACAGGTGGTTGTACATGGAGGGAGATAACCACCGTCTGTTCAAAGATGGTCTCTGCTCTACTCGAGGTGTATTTCATGCTTCAATTGTCTCCAACCTGGTAAAACAAATTTAGTGATAGACAGCTAATACTTGGCTAACATAGTGGTTCCAGTACACACACCCTTTACCCAACATGTCCAACCCACACAGTCTATGGTCCAACCATATTCAGTGGACACTGGCCATGGTGTTGATGTGGCTGTGACAACCAAACTGCTTCTGGTGGATATTCCATTTCTACTCCTTTATTCAACACAGACACTGCCTGTTCAATAAAACATGTCACACTAATCAGAAATTGTATAATCTTGCAGAACATTTTTCATAAAAATAAAAGTATTTTCCCTTTCTTGGACTTTTGTGTTTTTTGCATTGAATCACAGGACGTAATTATAATTTGATTACATGATCAACAGTAAAAAATGATTAAAAAGTGAGAACATTTCAGAGGTTTAAAGGTATGCACCATACTACCACATACCATACAGAGTGACTCCTGAATGGAGTCGCCTGTTGGTCTTTTTATATAGTGATGCTGTTTTCTACACGGCTGGGCAGAAGGTAAAGGTACTGAAGCTCCAATCCTTCATTCTGACTCAGGATGTGGCCCTCGATCTCTTTCAGCTCTCTCCTGAACCTGTCAATCAGCTCCTGGGCCCGCCCCTCAGTGAAGTGCTCCTCTGTGTATTTGCCCAAAGGAATCTAGGCAGAAGACAACAGGAAGATGCTGAAGAAGGAGGAACTAATGTGGTTAATGTAACATGATCACTGTCCGATCAAGCTCTACAGACCAAGTATGGAATACGTGAAATGTTTTTTGTCATTTTCAATGAAATGACAACATCACAATACACATTATATATACTCTCACCGGCCACTTTATTAGGTACACCTTGCTAGTACTGGGTTGGAACCCCTTTTACCTTCAGAACAGCTTTGATTCTTCATGGCATAGATTCAACAAGGTGCTGGAAACATTCCTCAGAGATTTTGGTCCATATTGACATGACAGCAACACACAGTTGCTGTCATGTCCAGTAAACTTCTCGTCATGTTCAAGAAACCAGTTTGAGATGATGCGAGCTTTGTGTTATCCTGCTGGAAGTAGCCTTCAGAAGATGGTACACTGTGGTCATAAAGGGATGGACGTGGTCAGCAACAATAATCAGGTAGGCTGTGGCGTTTGGACGATGCGCAGTTGGTACTAAGGGGCCCAAAGTGTGCCAAGAAAATATCCCCCACACCATCACACCCCTATTAGCAGCTTGAACCGTAGACACAAGGCAGGTTGGATCCACACTTTCATGTTCACACCAAATTCTGACCCTACTCTTGCTCTTCTGCAGACCTTGATTGTAACAATTGTTTATTTGAGTTACTGTTGTCTTTTTGTCAGCTTGAACCAGTCTGGCCATTCTCCTCTCACCTCTGGTATCAACAAGACATTTGATGTCTGCAGCTCACTGGATTTTTTCAACAGATGATTGTGTGTAGAAATCGCAGTAGATCAGTAGTTTCTGAAATACTCCGTTCTGGCACCAACAACCATGCTACGTTCAAAATCACTTAAATTACCTTCCTGTTCTGATGCTCTGTTTGAACTTCAGCATATCACCTTGACCACGTCTACATGACTAAATACATTGAGTTGCTGCCATGTGATTGGCTGATTAGAAATGTGCATTTACAAGCAGTTAAACAGGTGTACCTAATAAAGTGGCCCGGTGAGTGTATTTTCCAAATATTCACGAACATTATGGCCTCTAGTGTCATGGTGGTATGTGCAAAGCCAGTGGTAATGGGACCGAGCTACGTAAGCTATATAAAAATAGGGAGCTGTTTCATGTTTTAACCAGATATATTTTTCATATTCATTTGTTATTACTCAATACCAAATTGTTAATTTTTACAAACTTCTTTTGTGATAGCAAAGATATTCATTGACAATGACTTCTTCACTGGAATTGTTGTGCATATGACAAATAAATAACTTGAACTTGAACCAAGGCTGGATTACCAACCAGGCAAAGTGTGCAACTACCCCAGGACCCCGGACCCTCAGTGGCCCCAGGGTTCATTTTGTGTCTGGTTTGTGGTAATTTGATTAAGTGTACAGTTGTTGATATGTACCACTGAATTATAGACTAAAATTTGAACATTTGTGCATTACTAGTTAAACCTGTGGCCCAGTGTCAAAAACTGGATGTAATACCTTAATTATATAAGATTATGTTTTTACACCTCAGAGCCCCCAATCTGGGTTAATCCGGCCTCGATCCATGCTCTCACCCATTCATCTCATTAATTTTTTCTTTTTAACATGTTTACATTGTCACTGCCATGTTTATACAACCTACAGTGGGTAAACTGAAATGTAGACATTTTTGCAAATTTATTGAAAAAGAAAAACTGAAATATCACATGGTCATAAGTATTCAGACCCTTTGCTGTGACACTCATATTTAACTCTCATGCTGTCCATTTCTTCTGATCCTCCATGAGATGGTTCTACTCCTTCATTGGAGTCCAGCTGTGTTTAATTAAACTGATTGGACTTGATTAGGAAAGGCACACACCTGTCTATATAAGACCTTACAGCTCACAGTGCATGTCAGAGCACCTAAAGCGGATGCGAACCCTAAAGCTTTGCTTGCGAATCTAAAAGTTGTGCTTCCTGTTCCGCTTTATTCCGTGGGCGGGAACTACGCTGAAAGACGTTTCTATTGGCCAGTTTTGATCGGAGTGACAGCTTGGCAACATGCCGTCAGTTCACGAGAGAGGCTATTTTAAAGTCCGCCGGAGGAGACCGGAGAAAGTCGATACGAATGTAAGTTTCTTTACACATAACTTCCTTACTTAGCAGTAATGTTAGGTTTGAGCTAGATTGCTTTTGTTCAACGAGCTGAAGTGAAAGTGAAAGTACCTCCAGAGCGAACAGAAACACCAAAAACCTCTCCACCAGCACATTTGTAGAGGGCATGACTCCAACAAGTCAACACCAAACAAAACACCCAAAAGTACAAAGTTAAATAACAAAGATTCAAAGCGTACCTGGACAAGCAGCTAAGATGACAAAATACGTATTTGTTCAGCCCATTACAACAGCACAGCTCGTTAAACAAAAGCAATCTAGCTCAAACATAACATTACTGCTAAGTAAGAAAGTTATGTGTAAAGAAAGTTACATTCGTATCGACTTTTTCCGGTCTCCTCCGGCGGACCTCAAAACAGCCTCTCTCGTTAACTGAAGTTGCCAAGCTGTCACTCCGATCAAAACTGGCCAATAGAAACGTCTTTCAGCGTAGGTCCCGCCCACGGAATAAAGCGGAACCAGAAGCACAACTTTTAGATTCGCAAGCACAACTTTTAGATTCGCAAGCACAACTTTTAGATTCGCAAGCACAACTTTTAGATTCGCAAGCACAACTTTTAGATTCGCAAGCACAACTTTTAGACTCCTACTTCTAGACCCCACTGTCAGGTGCCATTGTAATGAGATGATCAGTGTTCTTCACTTCACCTGTCAGTGGTCATAATGTTATGGTTGATCGGTGTACATGTGTGTATATATAAGAAGATGATAAGAGGCAAGCCTTTTTGTTTCACAACGTCATCCCGAATGGGTGTGATCAAAGTAATCTGTTTATTACACAATAAGATCTATAACATCTTACAGTACAAGTTCATATTTGTAATATAGAGTTTGATGGGCATCCCCACCCACCATATGAACTGTTGAGAGGGCAAAAAGCACACATACACACCTACAAACTCACAACCTAAGAGAACACACCCTGTCCCTATCGCTCACAGTTACTGATTTACACGTAACAAGTAATGCAGCAATTCAGCATCCACGCCACCCACCAAACACATCCACCTTGATTTCACCACAGCACCCCCCTGACCATCCTAGCCCTCTATATAAAGTCCTCTGTCTTCTTCTCCTGCTAACTAACAGTTTGCCATGGATCATTTTAAGTTTCTAATTCTGCTCTTATGGATGTCTGGCTACAGAGCAGAACAGGCTCAGCAAAGGTGAGTCACTCCCCAAAAATGATCATGTTCATCATGACAAATCACATCATATATTGACGATTTTATTGACTTTCTTTTGGATGTCAAAATAGGGGTAGGGTTCTTGGACTCATAAACGGAGCATTTTTAAAATCCTTGCTTCTTCCCTACAATTTTCAAATTTTAGCCAAGAAAAGTGTAAAAAAGTGAAGGCCTAAAGAGGCTGTTGCAAAAATATTGGATATTTTTCTCTCCAGTTAATGACCTTGCAAGCTCTAAAATTCCAGACCTTCAGGCTGGGAAACTGCTGTTCTGTGTTATCAATATGAATTCTTAATAATCCCTATATAGATTGTTTTAAGCAATAGTGAGTTTATGGGGACTGTTGTACTTAAAGATATTTTTATCTGAGGCCACATAACACCTTAAAAACTAATAATCCTATTATAAACCCTGATACAGGTTTACTGCTGTCTGTATACTTTTTCATTAACTACAGGATCATTATAGTTATTTCATTTGTTTTTATTAATCACCGTCTTTAATTAATGGTTGTTTGTTCTTTAACTTCAACCGAAGTGATATGTGAACACTGCTTACATACAGAGGCAAATGGTAGCCCATTTCACACAGGGTTATCATTTGCATATTGCAATGAATGAATTTTTGCATTCTCATTGCTCAGTGGTTGCACTTACTTCTTTTATTACAAATTACATAATGTCAACTGCAGTGCAAATGATAGTGATTTAGATAAATCTACACTTTTTCTACAATCTACACACTCACAAATTTACAATACCAGTCAAAAGTACTGTCAAAAGTTTGGACACACTTTCCCATTCAAGTGAATGGGAAATTGTTTCCAAACTTTTGACTGGTACTGTGTGTTTGTATATGATATTCACCTGGACCTACTTTACATAATCACATAGGTGTTCCTTAAAATATTTGAAATAAATAATTCATCCATGGTAATATTTGGATCTTCTCTCATGGCCTTTATAGGCTTATTTACTTTACTATAAAGGGGAACAAGCTGATAGATGTTTAACCAAACTTTAACATGAATCTATTGCTCTGTCTTTGTCTTTTTTACAGCCTGCCGAAAACACAAAGAGAAGATGGTAGGTTGGTTTTGATCATCTTAATAATTATGCACTTAAACAAACAAATTAAATGGAAGACCAATATAAATTTGAGCATAAGTATAACTTGGATGGCATGCTCACACATAGGTGAGGCAGTAGCAGAGCATGTGATCCACTGCCTCCACCACACTGTCCTTGGGTGGATGTGGACTTTACCTCTTTACAGCTCCTTATCTTCACTATCCATAACCAACGAACACATTCACACTGCACAAATGTGTTGCCAGAGTTCACACAGCTTATAACAAACTACAGAAATATATCAATCCTCACTCAGAGCAATAAAATCATTGTAGTGTGTCAGAAAACCTCTGTTATAAGAAATGGTAGGTGTTGCTTTCAAATGTCCTAACACAGTTTGGCATGAGATACTGTATCATATATTATATATATTGGTTATGATATGTTACTGGATGCAGAGAGTAGATGATAGTGTTAGTAGCTTTATATATATGCTAACTCATGAGCCACCATGAATATCCATTGCCAATTTAATTCCATTTGTACACGTTTTTGCATTAACTGATAAATCATTACATTAACCAAATAATGTTATTTTATCAGTCATTCAGTTGAATAATTTCACCTAACAAAGTCTTGCCAATAGAGAATCTATTAATTCTATCTATAATAGAGAATGACCATAAATTGTTTTGCAGGTATATGATATTACATTGCTATTCTTAACCAAATTTACTTCTGCTAACCCTTTCAATATCAAATTGTCTATCTGCATGTGTGGTGTTTGTTTTTCTCCAGCAGTAGTGCTGACCTCCTGTGACTTCAACCAGGACAGTGAACCATTCTGCATGTTCAGTCAGGACAACACAGACAACAATGACTGGACAAGACACAAAGGTTCAACACCAACATCAGGCACTGGCCCCAGTGGAGACTACCCTAATGGAGGTGAGTCCTGAATGCATGCTTTATTTGATTTTCTGTAATTACCATAACCAGGTCATGATTGAGGTTAATTTAGAGTCCTAGGGTGGAAACACAGAATTTTTACCAATGCCTGGATAAAAACAAGTCTTCCTTCTGTCTTAATCTCTTTGCAGAGGGCTTCTATATCTACCATGAGTGTGACAATGTGTCTAATGAACAGAAAGCTCGTCTGCTGAGCCCTGCCCTCTCATCATCAGCCTCTAAGATCTGTGTCCAGTTTCGATACTACATGTATGGCTCAGACAATCAAAATGTATTGAGGGTTCTGGCCAAGGGGCCCGGGGATGAGAAGGAGGTCTGGAAGAAGACTGGCATCCAGAGTCCATCCTGGCTGAAGGGCTCTGTTACCGTGTTGAAACCCAGCAGTCAGAGCATCACTGTGAGTGTTAACAGGTCACTATAGATGCTGCTTTAACAATTAAAAGTGGGGACTTGTAGCTGAGTGTAACAGTATGGCAACTGGGATCCAGTCTGGCAATTTGGTCATGAAGGGAAAAATGGATTTAAAATGTTTGTCACCATTAAAGAGTTAATGTGAATCAGAAATAATTAAGAGTGTAAAAAACACTACTTGTCTACTACTATTGCGCTGATATTAGGAATATTTTTTCCACAATTGAGTTTGCTGCACTAATCAATATTTTAAGTTCACAAATATTTAAGTTTGCCTTAAAACAATAGTCAGATGCCCATATGGAAATCAACTGTTATTGCTTGTTGTAATCATCACTCCTGTTCATATTGGCCACAAAGAGATCCCTTCCTAATGTACTTACTACCAATCTAAGTGATGGGTGATGAATTCCATAATTTTTGCAAAAATATATTCCTAAATCTGTCTGAAGCTAATAAGAGGCTTCAGCAACGCAAATTGATATTTTTTCAATTTGTCCCTCTAGGACCCCATTAGGTGCATCCTTTATGTGCATATATCAGAACAACTATATTTGTTTAAACACTATAAAAACAAAGCTATATCTCAAGTCAATTGTTAAGAGTTTCCATCCAAATTTAATTCAAATTTTAAACTAATTTCCAGAAAATTGGCAAAAGAAAATGTAAATTAATACATGTTTCCATCCACTACTGTTGGCACATTGAGATAAATGCCCTAAATGGCAGAGGAAGAGGGTGTAATGAGATTACAAATTTAAAAGACCTCCAGCTCAAACAAATAAACATGAGAAGGAAACATGAAATATGATATTTCTGTTTGTTTCGTGTATTGATTTAAGGAAGGTTACAGTCTCCTTATCAGTCCACATAGATCTGATGTTTTTGTCTGCTGCAATGTTTCGTATCTCCAGTGGAGCAGAAGCTTCAGTGGACGTTTAAGTCTCATGCTTTATGTACATCAACATTAATTTACTAAGTGTATTTCCATTGAACTTTGTCGCCTTTTGCTTTTATTGATACACTAACCTTTCCACAACAGACAAGTGTTAAAATGTTTTTGCAATATTTTATTGTTTTCTTTGAATTTTCTGCATTTCAACTCAAGTTTCTTTTATACACAAATTGCCCATAGAAATAGGTGGATGGGAATGCACACAGAAAAACTGTAAAGTTGAAATGAATTAGCTACAATTTACTTACTGTATCCAGAGTCCATTACCGTGAGAATTAATCTAATCTAACCAGTCTGCATAGCTGAAACAATTTATAACTCATATCCAAAGTTTACCATACAATACAATTGCTTTCTTCATATTATCTTGTAGGGTGATGATGTTTTCACTATGTGTTGACAGATTGTGTTTGAGGCTCAGAGAGGCTTCACTGCTTCTTGTGACTCAGCTCTGGACAACATTGTTATTACTGAAGAAGCATGTCCCAGTGAGTTTATGCACACATATACACATACACTCTCACAAAAACATATATTGCTGTGTAATTGATTGTCTAAATATTTTGTCCACAGCTTGTGTTTCTGGCTGTGATTTTGACGCTATTGGTGACCTGTGTGGGTGGACAACTGAAACAGAAAGTCCTGATGCTTTTGGATTTGAACAGTGGATTGGGCCAACGGACACTGAAGGCACCGGACCTGATGATGACTTTTCCAAACCTGGATGTAAGTGTCTTCTTTTCATAAATCTATATGGAAATGATTGTGTGCCACAGAGTCTGCCAGAATGGTGCGAAAAGAACATTAAGGCAACTAAATGAGTTGAGAAGATATGATCAAACTAAAAGTGAAACTATTATTTGCCTTGTGTTATTTATGTGAATTTGTCAACTGGTGTGTTTTTGCAGTCACATCCCAAACAGCCAGTGAACCACCTATACAGATGATGTAAACATTATTTTTCTTCTGACCCTCTCCTTTTTTTATCTCCCTATGTTCTACATTTGTGTCACAAAAGCTCCATGAACTTTTTTTGCTTAACATTTTCAATAGTCCAATCACATCTTTCTATTGATTTTGTATGCAATAGCACCACCTCTTTATAGCAATATTTGCTTCACATTCAGTCTGAACACACTCAAAATTGTTAATGTTAAACTCAAACGTCTGATATTTAAGACATTTAAGAAAAAATCAATAAATAATGCAATAAAGAAATAGGGATTGGGAGAAAGACTACAATAATAAAACTCAATTATTTAATTTTGCTGTTGAATATATGCCCATTATTGTGGAATAGAGAATAAATCATCAACATGATAAGTCTTTACTTTATTTAATTTCTATCCATCCATCCATTACCTATACCCATTTATACCCACAAGGGGTACACCCTGGACAGGTCATCAATCACATACCTAACACAGAATGGAAAACCATTCACACTTTTATTCACACCTACAGAGTCACTAATTAGCCTAACCCGCACGTTTTTGGACTGTGGGAGAAAACTGGATCACCCAGAGAAAACACACACACAGTCAAAGGAAAAACATACAAACTACACACAAAAAGGCAGAAAGGCCTCAGTTGGCCCAGAATCTTAGACGTTAGCCGCCTAACAGCAAGTAAATTCTGGGTTCGAACCATCTGGCCAACTGAGTGCTAACCACTGCCCCAGTAAATTCTTTTATCTAAATGTGTATTTTGATTCTATCATATGCAGTGGGTGCCTACATGCTTATGGATTCTTTTGCGGCTGTCCCTGGAGTTAAGTCTCAGATCAGAAGTCCTCCAATAATCTCCTCTTCTGGATGTCTGGTCCTCACCTTCCACTACTACATGTATGGCACCAGCAGCACCATGGAGCTCAGCATCCATACCAACACCACAGGTAAAACATTGCATTTATCGTAGTGTTCATACAAACAGGAACACAGACAGCATGGTAATGTTTGTTTGGCTTGAATGTGTTTTTCTATTTATTAGGTGAAAACCTTGGACCTGCTCTATTCACTGTTAGGGGGAACCAGGGTAAAGGCTGGAAGCCTGCAGAGGTCCACTACGTGGGAACTGCTGTCATTCAGGTAAATAAAAGGACTCTGTCCATCTCTGTATGTGTGTACACATGGGTTAACGTTCACTTTTTTTTCACATTTAAATGTATTTCAGTTTGTGATTGTGGGTACCTATGGAGAAACTCATCAGACAGATATTGCTGTTGATGCTGTGTGTGTCATGGCTTGCAAAGGTAAGAAACTGACATATGGAATTCAAGTTACTCTTTCTCGATAGAAATATGTCTATACTGGGTCAATGATAGATGTTTTCATGGGAAATTATTTATACTTGGTTTATAGCTCAGCCAACAACTCCTCTCCCACCGGTAACAACTCTAAGACCAACCACACCCAAATCAACCACTCCAGGACCCACTACACCCAAACCAGTAACTCCTGGACCAACTACCCCTAAACCAACAACTCTTAGTCCATCTACACCTAAACCAACAACAGTTGGCCCAACTACACCTAAACCCACAATTTCTGGTCCATCGACACCCAAACCAACAACTCCTCGACCAACAACACCCAAGCCACCAAGTATGACATGTCCTTATGAAAATTTGTTTTTTGCTTCCAATAATACTTTTTTAATAAGTATTATTGGAAGCCATTTTTTCTTCCTATCTTAGATTTCTTAACATTGTTTTAATTTAACCTTCTAACAAAATTATATTTTGGGGGCATTCTACTACTGGCAAACATCAAACCTATTTACTAATTTAAGGATATTATTTATTTATTTTTAACAATGATATGTGGTAACTTAAGCTACCTGCTGCATAATTTCCTTTACATTGCACTATTAGCGAGCAAAACATGAAGCTAGCTGTAACCTCTCGAGCCAAGTGCACACATAAGGCACCACGCCACCAATTATGAAATTTCCTTAAAGTGAAAGTTTGTTTTTTGTTTCCAGTAATACTTTATTCATAATCTTTTCTTCCTTTCTTAAATTTATTTTCTCTACTTCATCAGCCAATTCCTTTTCTTTGTGCTGTACAGAACCATGTCCTCCTGATGCAGAGTATATAAACTGTGGTCCAGCTTGTATCCCCACCTGTATGGAACCCTCCACCAACTGCTCTGGCTCCTGTATCAGTGGCTGCTTCTGCAAACCAGGGTTTGTCTTCAAGGGACGGCACTGTGTGCCA